>OZ022422.1:8095198-8168899 GCA_963989365.1 Rhimphoctona megacephalus | reverse complement strand
AAAATCTAGCACCCTCGAACATTTACCATGATATACGATACACTGAGAAAAGAGATTAGTTGAATGAACTAAATGGCTTCGTGAAATACGTCGAATGTAATATTTAGTTTTATTAGTAATATTTATTTTATTAGATGAAACGTATCTTGCGTTGATTCAACAAAATCTAAGACAACAAAATTTATTTCACTACATCTCCGGAGAAAATTCGACTTACGCAAAGCGGAAAATCGAACTTTACGTGGAAGTGTGGTGACAAATTTATTTAGTTGATTGAATATGTATTTTTATTCAGTATAATATAATAAATCATCCGCGCAACTAAACAGTTTTTTGATTGAACGAAATATTACATTCGACGTATTTTACGAAGCCTTAGTAAATTCAACTAAACTCTTTTCTCAGTGTATGCGATTTATACTTACATATAGTGAATCATCTGTAACGCGCCTTCAGTTCTCTATCGCTGTTAGTATTATAATTATTAATTTCATTATTATTATTCCTTTTCCCACTATAGCTTTTCTTATTATCACTAATAATAATACTGCTATTATTATTATTGTTGTTGTATTATCATTCTTATTTTAATTGCTATTGTAGAAAATATCAATGGACTTATCGAAATTCCTTTTCTGTAAGTTTCTATCAGCTACAATACGTAAAATATTAATAGATTCATATCCTGCTACAATTACATTATTCTCACGCTTACGCAACATGCATTGCCATCTATCATTCGTCATATTCTTTCATTTAAATAGTGAGAAAAAGTGGATTGTTTGAATTTTAACGAATTTCGAATTTTTTTTTCGATGTGATTGCACTTTTAGGCTTCGAATATGTTTATACTTCCAAACGGAATCCTCATGGAATCGTTCGTTTCTCTATCAACGTATTCGTCATAATCCCATTGCTCTGGACTACGTAAAATGAATTGAGCTACAATTTGATATAGTTGTAAAAATTACTCACCTACGTCCAAACGATTCGAACATATAACTATTTTTTAATGTTTCTCCATAAAGAAATTTGGATCAGATTCAAATAAATGTTTATACAATAGTTATGTTTTCGTTGTTTGCATTTTTGGTTCACTCGAAGAAAAATAATATATTGGTTGAAGGGAAGTGTGGAATGTGGTTCCATATCAAAATAACTCGAAGACAAAATAACACGACAAAATAATTCGCGTTAAAATAATTCGCGTCAAAATAACATGACGTCAAAATAACACACTACTAAATAACATCTATTGGGTATTTATGCACATGTACGTATATGCATATGTATATAAGTATCTCTAAAGGTAGTTTCTAGGACTGTCTTAAAAATTCTTAGAAAAAAGTGTCTCAAAGTATAAAATTCAGGTGCAAATAGTTGAATCTGATGGTTTGGGCAACGGGACGCTTCGCGTCCCTTTGCCGTTTTTTAGGTCATAACCACCCTGAGTTTCAATCACCTTAGGTTTGAATAGTATCAGAAACATAAACCACATACTATTTTGTTTTTTTATTTATGAGAATCGTATAGAAATTTGAATTATATAATTCAAACATTTAAATATAATCAATCTATAAAGACATAATTAATCGAATATATTGAGTATTTAACGGGAGAAACCAGTTTAGGAGGCCGAAATTTTGGTGTTTTTCGTGAATTTTTTTAACAGGAAAGGAATAATCAGAATTTATTTAACCTTGGAGGATATTTTATTCATGTTTTGAAGTATACTTTGTAATTTTTTTAAGTCATTTTCGCCGGAAATAGTGAAGTTAGAAGCTGCTGTCCATGGACGATCGCTATCCGAGTTTTTTGCTGGTGGGCATTCCTGAAGTCACAATTTTTATCTGTAATCATTACAATTTTCTTTTTTCGTTAACAACATATTTCCTAAGAATATGAACCTAATTGTGATAAAAAAAGTTGAAAATTGCACGTTTTTGAGGTGTTTGAACACAATGTCATGTTTTTATACCATGTTTTTTCACCTTTTTTGCATTTAAAAAAATATTTTTAATAATAATATCATCCCAGAGTTAGGTTCATATAGATTGTAATTGAATATAGAATATTCACACAAATTTTCGGAACAATTGGGCAATAACTTTTTGAGCTAGAATGCCCACCAGTTGAAAAAAAGTCGTCCATGGACAGCAGCTTCTAACTCCACTATTTCCGGCGAAAATGACTTGAAAAAATTACAAAGTGTACTTCAAAACATGAATAAAATATCCTCCAAGTTTAAACAAATTCTGATTATTCCTTCCCTGTTAAAAAAATTCACGAAAAACACCAAAATTTCGGCCTCCTAAACTGGTTTCTCCCGTTAAAAAACGTAGCTCACAATATTCAAATTTAATACGTCACTGTAGTGCACACAACTTTGTACTTTGTATTGTTTTATCGTCATGTTATTTTGTCGAGTGTTATTTTGTCGTGTGTTACTTTGTCTTGACGTTATTCTGTTTGTAGAGAACAAACCAAAGATAAGTTTATATTTTGTGTGTGTACATTAGAGTCAAATACAAATGGACAAAATCGGACGTGTCAAGAATTTTTATCTGGACCGAGAGTCAATAAAAAAAAGGTCTCGGATTCTCAGACTAAAAATATCGTTTGTCGGGGCCTTAATGAATATGAACAAAATAAAAAAGAATAAACTTCGTAAATCATTTTCAACATCTCCAAGCTGGATCTCAATCGTATATGGAACCATTGGTGCGTGAATCTAATTCGCACTTTTCCCACTTTTTTTTAAACCACTATTTTCAATCAACTTTTTTAGAAATTTATTTCATTGATTTCTATTTTTAATGGATATTTTTTAACTGACTTTTGTGGTTAATATTTTAATGATAGACTCTTAAGGAGAGATTTCCTTTTTTTTGTTTCTTAGAAAAGGACTTTTCCAGAAATGTTGTATTTTTTTTAAGTTTAACTAACTTCGTCTATTTCTTTTCTCTCACAATCAACAAATGAACTCCGTTTTTTTGTAACTTTCTAGAAAAAAAAATCGGGCAAAGTGGGTCACCCCTAAAAATCTGATTCTAATTGAAGTACCGCATTCGACCATTGAGGGCTTCAGTAAAAAAATCTGTGGGTCTCGCGCCTTGGCATACTTTTTAAGGACACTTTGAACTTAAAAAAAATGCAAAAATTTTAATGGTTTTGTGTTTTTTTTATGGAGTACCATGAGGTTTTATGAAACGTTGGAAATATGCCACACGGAGAGAATTTTATACGATAAATTATTATGTTCACATTGCGGTGTGGTATCATGTCGACCATTGTCAAGAAATTTACTATGTTTTTCTATTCAAAACATAGTAAATTTTGCTCAAAAGCGATGACATGGTTTCACGACGCAATGTGAACATAGTCATTTTTCGCGTAAAATTCTCACCGTGCACTTTTTAGTTTTTTGAAAAGCAATCACATTATGAAAAATATTTTTTAACGAATGAGCCGCGAAAGATTGACAAACCGGGTATTCTCACCTTTTCAAAATTACCTTCAAGCTCTTTGCATGACCATTGATACCCGAGGTGCAGAGGAACACATGACGATAAAAAAAAATGAGATTCCGACAGTTGAGTTTTGGAGATATAGAGATAAAAGGTATACGCAATGTGTGAAACGTTATTTCTGAAACGCTCAAGTTTGTATTCGTCATTTTTTCTATTACTTGATAACTTTTTACATTTCTTATAAAATATAACTAACATTATTCGCATATTCTACGAGTTATATCCATGATTGATTACGCATTGCAACTATGTTAATTAATAGTAATTTACAATAATTAATATGAATTTGAAAACACAAAGAAATATATATATAAAAAAAAAACAATTTTGACCTTAAGGAGTTTCGGTACAAGTGGCAAAATGTAACTATTTACTTCAAATTTACACAGTATATTCTTTGACATATGCTGAATGTGTCGTCCAAATTTTAAATCGATCGTCTACACCGTTTTTGTGAAATTAAATATCAAAAAACACTTTTTAACATGGTGAGATGTCTACGGTCATTGATGAACGACAGTTTTACGAATGGAACACTGAGAAAAAATGTTAAAAACTAATTAAAAAACTGCTAAACCACTAAGTATACTATTGCAATTCCGGTATCCAAAAATGAAATAATTCGTCTGCATGGTTTATTAATTATTCATTTATTCATCAACGAAAACGGTGAGTTCTCCCCTCTTCGACCGAACGAACACGCTTTTTTTATTTATTTTCGACGAAATATTGCTACGCGAAGTTGGCGCTTTACTTGAAAACAATAGAATTGTACCGAAACCCCTTAAAATAAAAGTTTGGTCTGGTAAAAAAACAAAAATCATTTGGGTTTTTGACATAATATAAACAATTTACGAAATTTGTTTTATGAAATTTGAGGAGGAAAAGATATTTTTGAAAATAAAAAAAAGTCGATTTAGAAAAAAATATAAAAAATGAAGCAATTTTGGGGAAAAAATTTTTTTTTGATTTTGAAATAATATAAAAATTTTTAAAAATAGAATAAAAATTTGACTATTTTTCGAGGTATCCCGTTTTGCCCCGGTCTCCCCTACGTAAAAACATCTGTTAAAAATAAAAATAAAGTTTGATGTTTGTTTTTTGAATGAAAAAAAAATTAGAAAACGACCTTTTTTGACAAAAAAAAGTGAATGTCCCCCCCAACGATTCGTGGGGTTGAGAGAATTTTTTTTCTGGTTATCTTGTGTGTAGTTCGCTACAGAATTAGTGTTTTAGTCGAATATTGGAGCATTTCGTGGATTTTAGTTTAGAGCGTAAAAGGTCATGCTGCTGGCTGCAAATCATAAACAAACCCGAATGTTTTGTGTTTTGATATTGTCGCGAAGAGAGTGCTGACGGCCTGACGGACGGACGAGCTCAGTCGCTCAGTGTGCGGCAAGCGAGCGCGATCCTAACTACGTTTCTCGTTTCTCGGGCGGGAGAAGCTGAACAGATTTTTTTCTGCTCTCTCTGTCTTTCTCTGTCTCGTATCGTTTTGTACAGTAGGCCGGGAAAGAGAAGTAGTAAGAGGCCGCCGGCATACGGCGAGGCGAGCCCGGGAGAGGCTTCGCCGATTCAATTTCAGTCGACTCGTGAGAGGCAAACAGTGCGCCACACGCGACACAAGTGGGCGTGCGACAATTTCGTCTTGACAGTTCACCAATTCGTCTGTTTTTGGCAATTTTCGCTATTCAAATCTTCAGTATTTTTGAGCAATGTCGTAAAAAGAAAAGTTTCAAAAAGTAAATACAAGTCTGTGTGTTGAAGTGGGGGAAAAAAATTGTGCACGTTCCATTCCGATATTTACTTCGAGCGAAAGTAAAAAAGAGAAAAAAAAACAAAACATTGCATAAAATAAACGCGAGTGTTTACTTTACGCGCAGCGTGCTGCGCACGTGTGGGGGTGCAGTTCTGCCAGCGACTCGATACATTTATTCGTATTTTTGTTTTTTTTCACCATGTAGGACATTTTTGTTCTTGCTTTATTTGGAGTGGCAATCTTTTTATTGCGAATTTGAAAATGCTCGTTGCAACGTTGAACAAACTTGTGCGTTATAGCGGAGGCGTTGATTGATAAGTGATTTTTATTGTTCGGAGGGTAACAAAATAGTACGGTAGGTGTCGAACTACCGGCACGTGCTCCGCGCTCTTCCGCGTGCTCTCTCTCCCCCTCTCTCTCGCTCTTGTTCTTTTCCTCGCGCGGTCACTCACTTACTCTTGCCGCAACATAGTCCCTGGGAGACTTTTCTTTTTTTTTTGGGGAGACCATATTGGTTCTTGTGTAACCTGAAGTAATATTCTATATTTATAAAGCTACTAGTGTTTTGAGAGAGGCCTACGATGCAATATACTTCTATGCAGCCTATGCGTATTATAAATATAAAAATATTGCGAAACACGCAAAACTTTCGCGATCGGGTTACCAGCGTACAGTTCAAACCGTTTTGCAATAGAAGCACGCATAATATTTTTTATCTCATAAGAATCGCAGAGACTCAAATTTTTCTGAAATAGAAAAATACGGAGCGCAATTTCTTTTTTTGGAGTCGAAAGTTTCCTGTATTGGTTTTTCTACTCACGTTTGTGAACATTTAAGCCAATTTCACTCTTTTTTACGATTCACTTTCGATCGACTACGATTAAAAGACAAATATTAATATAAAAACTAATTAAACGACTGAAAAAGTCAACAAATATCGTAGATATTGTGACATTGTTTTGTAGTGAAAAATCTTTCGCGGGTCAGCCGTCACGGATTGTGGAAAAATTTCGATCGCTAGACTGGATTTTTTTTCTCTTTTCGCGATAAATCAGCATTGGGGCGTATCGGTTAATCATTAGCGTTCAGTCAGTGTCGACGCGACTTTCGTGGTAGATGGGTCGGTGCGTGATTATTCTGTGCGAGTGTAAACATCGGAACGAGTTGTTACCGCGAGTTTTGTTGTTCGTTACGGTGAAAGAGAACGAGGCCGCGTGTATTGTTTGAGTTGAGCGTGAATATACGCGATGAATCCATGCAGCGTGGACAAGCGCGAAGACAAAAAAACAATTACGGGATTGTTCATGATCGTCGTCGAAGCAAAGGTGGCGTGTTGTGCAACTTAACAGTTTCAAGTTCTGCGTGTTTTTTAATTTTGGTATTGGTGCTTTGTTAATTGATAGTATAAAAAAATTACGGAGATTTTATCGAGTGTGTTGCGGATGCAAAATGTCGATGAGAATGGAATTCGGTGGTTACAAGGGCACAGGAACCCGGGTGAGGGTCCGTCGTCGGGCCGAATTGGGCCGACGTCTTACAAGAAGATTGTCTATGGTGGCTCGTGTTCCCGCCGCATTTTTGCAACGCGCAAATCCACCCGATCCAAAACACATTGAAATAACCGCTATTGCACCTGACAAAACTCAACTGACGGTGAGTTTGTACCCATTTTTTCCCAACTAATTTTACTCGTAACTAAAAATTCCACGAAGAAAATATATGGTACTGAATTTTCATCGTTGGTACGTAACGAAAAATATTTTTTATATTGCTACTAGAATCTTTAATTTTTGAAATTGTCTAAATTGTTTTTACGGTTAAATTTTCGGTTCGCTTAAAAAATGAAAATAAAATTTCGCTGCACTCCAACGATGCGTTCTCGAGTATCACGAAAATGTTCCATGGCGCATTAGTGGTGAGCACGCTTTCGCTGGACTATGGCCCGGTTGTTCCACCTTCAGGCAACTTTTACTTGAAGGTTAATATAGCATTGATTTACGGTCCTCTAGCCGTCAGATAAAATTCAAAGAATTTTGTTGAGTCAATCGAAATTTGCTCAATCCAATAAAATGGTTTCGTGGAATACGTCGAACGTAATATTTTATTAATCAAAAAATGCCCAATAGTTGTTTCAAAAAATTAATTTTGTTAAATTCACTAAATATTATTTTGGATGAACTGAAACAGATTTTGACGAAACCGAAAAGTTGTTTCGATCAATAGATGCTTTTTTTTCATCATAATCATGGTTATTTCAAAACACTAAGATTTCATTAAAATGAGAAAAATATGCTGTTTATCCAAATATATATTTCATTGTACGAAAATTACATTGGTGATATAATTATTAAATATAAAATATAAAAATAGTTAAATATATTCAACTGATTTCGTGATACATTCACTAATTGAAATATAAAATTCAAAATTAGTTGAATAACTAATTTCTCATAATTTATTTTTAAAAATTAGTTGACCATGGCAGTGATTAGCTCTCATGGCAGGTATCAATATTCGCTACCTGATTCTGGATCAGAATCAGTTGGAACGTCTCATCTTGCTCGGCCACTCGGCCTCGGCTTTCGCAATTTATGCTCGTCCAGAGGCCGGACTGTATGTGAGAAAAGCCTCGGTGCGCTGCGCCACATGGTGGTCGAACCGAGAAGCTACTCCAACGTTTTCATGGTTACTTCAACTAATATTTAGTTGGAAGAAATACAGATCACTTTAGTTAATCGAAATATACGACTCAGCTCGCATAATCAAAAATTTGATTGCATCAAACATTCTATTAGTTCCGACAATGTCGAAGCATGTTCACGCAGCTAAACCTAATTTGTTGAAATATTTCGTATCCGCAAGTAATGATTCAGTTCATAGGACTATACGATTTAGTGGACACAACGAAAAATTTGGTAGCATGGAAAGTATGGTATTTCTTTTTAGATTTGTTGGCTTAACCACTGATTTAGTTCTTTCGACAATGCCATTTAGTTATGATGACATCGGAGCATGTTCGTGCAACTAAATATGTACAACAAAACGATTTGATTGTTTCGATGAGAATCTTTGACAATTTATAACTCGTCAAGCGTTCCTCGGATCAAAATAAATCCAAATATCTCTATCCGAATCTAAATCGGCGATGTTGAATTGTGTTTTTGACACACCCGTTATATTGAATTTCGTTACATTGAACGCGAAGTACTCAGCGCGTTAAAAAAAAAAAAAATAACATAATGTTTTTTTCGTCACAAACATTCAGATTGACTCGATTGAGTCTGTTGTATTAGCAATATTTAATGCATTTGCGCAGTTGTCTTTAACGATTGAAGGCAATGAAATTTTGTTTATGAGTCGTATACGATGAATGACATTACTCATCGTTGTGGCTCATAATTCCATCATTAAACTGTCCAACATAGATATAGCATATTTAGCACGAGTTTCACGCGACTTATTCTAAAATAAAAAAAGAGAGGAGACATTATGTTTTACCGTCGCGGGCTCTCTGCGGGCGTGCTTAAGCGATCGACTGTGATTCGTAATGTCCACAATACTTAACGTGTGTATCGCCTAAAGGTGTGTGTACTCGTGCGTTACGTGTAAGAGACGAAAACCATACAAATTTCTCTTCTGTACATTGAAATGTTTCTCATTTATTTCATTCGTATAATAATTTCATTCTAATTGATCTAAATTATTTAATGTCGGAAATAAATATTGATTCCGAGATCACAAATGTTCACATTTTTTCAAAAAATCGATTTTTAATCGCTCATTGTTCTTCAAACTCTTAAGAATACGGAAAAAAAACTTTCATTAAAAAGTTCAACCCGGTGATAACGTTATAACAATAAATGTAACCGTGCGAAGAGCTTTTAATCTTTTTTGATAGCTTTTACGTGAAAATTTCGAAATCTTTTTTTCTAGTTAGTTGAGCCATTTTTTTTTTTGATGTTTTGTTTAGTAATTTTTTTTTTATCAACAAGCAAAGAGTCAAGTTTTTTGTGAAAATGCATGTTTAATTCCAAAAGGCTACATATTGCTCATTTTTTTTCGAAAAAAAAATCGTGGATCGACAGACTATAGACATAATACAAAAATATTTTTAATTTTTTTAAATCCATTCATCCCTGAATCATTTATCACGTTGACCGCGAGGATATTTTTTTTTATGGTGATGAAAACAACATCGAATATCGTATTGCATTTAAGGCAAAACAAATATAAATCCAAATGTGTTTTTTAAATCCAATGAATCAGTTGATAATGTATAATTGATATTTTGTTGTATTTTTTTCAATGGTCCTTACAAAAAGTTCCTGAAAAACCCGCAGTTTTTTTCATAATACCAGTTTAGCTCATAAAATAAGGCTGATAGTTTTTTGTTCTTTCTTCTTTTTTCTCCATTCGATTCACCTTTGACCAGGCACAAAAAAAATTCTGAAAATGAATCTTGTTTTATTAAAACAAATAAAAATGATTGAAAAACAAATATGCATTAGTCACAATAATATCGACTTTCCGAGTTTGTATTTGCGATGCCGTGTGCGTGGTCTGGTGGTCTCTTGCACGAATGTTTGCAAGCGAGCGCTTATGAATTTCCAAGGGAAAACGAAAGCTGTTATTATAGCGCTTGTGCTGCTGGCACGTCGATTAATGGACTCGCGTTTTCTATCAAACTATCACCTTCCCTCTCCCTCTTCTCTCTCTCTCTCTCTCTCTCTCTCTCTCTCTCTCTCTCTCTCTCTCTCTCTCTATTTATTCTGCTCGCACATAGGAACGCACGTGCGTGCTATTATCTACATATCCATAAATATTATATACATATATATTTTTCACTTGACCAATGTATTTTTATATACAGACATTTACCTTCAGTATTCACGCGCATGGATATGCTGACAAAATCTTTACCGAGAGTTTCACGCACGTTTCCATTGTTGGTGACGATGTTACGTTAAATACTTAACATATGTAAATCTACGGGCTATTCCATGTAAATCTTACACTCATGCAATTGCACATGCGCGCATACACTGAGAAAAGAAAATAATTGAATCAACTTAACGCCTTACATACGTCCAGCAGCGCCTAAATCGCGCTAAAAGAAAAACTGTTTTTAGAAGAGATAGCAATAGAAATTAATAAAAATAATTTTTACACATTGTTTATTAGTATTTAAACTTTATAAAAAAATTTATTTCATTTTTTTTTTTCAAAAATTACAACATAAAAAATCACGTTTCCCGAAGCACTATGAAAAAAAAGTTGCTCCACGGTCTGCATCATTTCTTCTTGAAATGCTGATGGATCTGCAAAACGTAAAAAAATTCTTGTAAAATAAAGTTGTAGTTATAGTCTGTCGAGCCGGATTTTTGAAATTCGAAAAATTTTGGCAATTTACGGCAGTTTAAAAAAAAGTGTGCATTTTGTGTCATAAATGTCACACTTTAATTATGTTTATAAAATTTTTTGATCACAACATCAAAAATCCGACTCGACAGACTATAGAAAAAATAAATTCGAATATTTAAAAAAAAAAGCATCAAAAAATATTAAAAACTGTATGAGTTATCGTGCAGACCGTGCCAGAAAAAGTAGTTTTGAGAAAAATGCATTTAAAGTTTCAAGTGCGTTTCGCTCGAGACATCTACCTGCGCGCATCAGACTCTCGTTGGGCAGTCACGTTTTCTATAATAACTTTCGATCTATGGGGAATTTGTACAATTGACTTACACAGAAATACGCCTAAAACTATAGAGAATAATAATCTGTAAAAAAAAATCGATTTTTTGAAAATTCTGGACGTATGTAAGGCCTTAATGGCTTCGTGAAATACGTCCAATGTATTATTCATCAGTTATACTAAATATTGGGTTGGCAACTAAGTTCTGACTCACTTCGGATGCACAGCTATATTTATAATTTTGTTCTTTATTTAAACATGTCAATCTACAATATAATCACCAGCTGTGTCTATGACTTGCGTCTATCTAATGGGCAAGGAGTGAATGCCGCGCTCCCAAAACTTAGCGGGTTGCTGCTCAACAAATTCCGAGATTACGTTTTCGACATGGTCGAAGTCTCTGAAGCGTTGATCACGCAGGAACGTTTTAAGGCCTCGGAACAGGTGATAATCCGAAGGTGCCAAGTCCGGGGAATACGGCGGAAGTGGAATCGTAGTCCAACCAGATTCTTCCAGTAGCTGGCGGGTGATTGAAGCAACGTGGGGCCGAGCGTTGTCGTGCAATAAGTGCACCTTTGTCACTCTTTTCCTCTTTGCTCGCATTGCAGCAGCCAATTTGCGAAACTGCTCGACATATACGTTGGCGGTCACCGTCTGTTGTCCAGGGAGTAGTTCGTAATATATCATTCCGCGTGCATCCCATCAGCAACACAGCAAAACCTTTCGTCCGTGGGTCTCTGGTTTGGGCTGAGCTGGCAGTTCTATTTCGCGTGGCAGCCAATAGGCCTTCCGTTCATTGTTTTCGTAGAGGATGTAACTCTCGTCTCCAGTCACTAAACTGCCAAGAAATTCCTTGCGTTTCGGCTGCAGGAGCAACGACTGGCAGATGGACACTCGGACAGCCCGATTGGCATCGCTCAACTGATGAGGTGTCCATCTCGCCAGCACTCGCCGATAGCCGAGTGTATGCAGCCGGTTCTCGATCGCTGTATCACTATAGCCGAGTGCCTGCGCCAATTCCCGAGTGGTAGCATTTGGGTGCTTCTTCAGTTCTTTTGATATGGCGTCGTCTTCCAATTCAATAGGTCGACCGGAGCGCTCTCGATCTTCCAGGCTCGTATCTCCGGAAGCGAAGCGACGGAACCAGCGGCTCACTGTCGATTGTATTACGGTGGCCTCTCCGAGAGCAACGTTGATATTGGTGGTTGCCTGCCTCGTACTGCTGCCACGCCGAAACTCGTAATATATTACATCTCGAATAGCGCGCTCGTCCATGTCGAGAATTAGACTCCCGCAGACGTCTGCAGCCGGGCTTTTATACCTACCGTGTGAAAGCTTCTAGAATATTTTAGCAGTTGCCAGTTATGGAAACTTTCTAGAATGTTCTAGAATAAAAAAAGGGAGATTTAAAAAAAGTGAGTCAAGACTTAGTTGCCAACCCAATATTTATTTCATTAGATGATATATATCTTGCGCTGTTTCAACAAAATCCAAGATAACAAAATTTATTTAGTAGATTCAATACATATCTTTGTTCAGTGTAATATTGGGTTTTAAACTTAATTCCCGCTGATTATATGAGATGGCGTGACTAATATTATTTTCATAGAAGTAACACTAAAACTATACTGTGTTGAAGTATTGGACATAACCCTCAATATTCAGAATTTGAGAGTGAATTCACTTGTACACACTACTTTTTTTATAATATCAAAAATATCAGGTTTTCAACCAACGAAACAGCATATGTGGGAAGCTTTGCTTTTTTGCTTTAATTTAAGAAAAAATGCTGCTGAAAGTCATCGCTTGCTTCAAGAAGCTTATGGTGAACATGCTCTATCTGAGACAACGTGCAGAGATTCGTTTAGACGATTCAATAGTGGCGATTTTGACCTTAAAGACAAAGAACGTCCAGGACAGCCGAAAAAAAATGAAGATGAAGAATTGGAGGCCTTACTCAATGAAGATTTATGTCGGACCCTTAAAGAATTGTCTGACACATTAAACGTTACTGAAATGGCTATTAGTAAACTTTTACATAATCTTGGACTGGTTCAAAAAGCGGAAAATTGGTTACCATATCAATAAAACGAGAGACAACTCGAAAAGCGAAAAACGATTTGTGAATTGCTGCTTGAACGATGCGAAAGGAAGTCATTTTTACATCGAATCGTGACTGGCGATAAGAAATGGGTTTATTATAAAAATCCCAAACGAAAAAAAGCATGGGTACTGCCAGGTGAACCAGGCCCATCAACGCCAAAACGCAATATTCATACTCAAAAGGTGATGCTGTGTGTTTGGTGGGATCAAGAAGGTATAGTGTACCACGAGTTGCTGAAATCGGGTGAACCGATCACAGCTGTTCGTTATAAACAATAATTAATAAAACTAAACCAGGAGTTGGAAAAAACGGCTTGAGTACGCCAAACGTTATAACAAACTAATTTTGCTCCATGACAATGCTCGGCCACATGTAGCAGAAACCGTATAAAAGTATATATAGGACATGAACTGGGAAATCTTACCTCACCCGTCGTATTCACCGGACATAAAACCATCTGATTATTATCATTTGTTTCGAGCGATTCAGAATGATTTGTCATCACAGCATTTCAAGTCTTTTGAAGATATCAAAAAATAGATTGATGAATGGATCGCCTCAAAAAGCAACGATTTCTATTGGCGTGGAATTCATTTGTTACGTGAAAGATGGGAAAAGGTCGTAGATTGAGAAGGATATTACTTCGAATAAAATAGAATGTACCGTAAACTATAAATAATTTTTTTTTAATTGAAAAACAGTGGGAATTAAGTTTGAAACCCAATAAAATAAATGATTCGTGCAACTGAATGGTTTTTTGAATGAAGGAAATCATTACATTCGACGTATTTTACGAAGCCTTAGTAAATTCAACTAAACCCTTTTTTCAGTGTACATTAGAATTGCACGTGCTTTTCCCGGATTCTTTTGAGGCTTTACACTGTAAAAAAATGTTCAATTTATGGTATTTACATGTTTGTTTGTGAATATTAATTCAAAAATTATCATGTGAAATTTAATTTGTTATACTCGTATCGTTGAGTTTCATACGCACATTCCAACAATGTAAACTTCAATATCATAAAGATAATGCACATTTTTGAAAAGTCGATGAAGTTTGAGGCAGAAGCAACGGAGAAAGGATGATAATTTCTAATTTGCACTCTTATCTTTATTAAGGGTCTAATATGATATTTTATTTATAATATTTTATTTTGAAAACGTTTCTGTATCTATCTATAAGCATTGGTTGAATTTGTTTTGTGGTACCTTCTCGCCTTTTGTTGTATTTAATAAAAATGAATGAAGAAGAAGTGGCGAGGGTTTTACGTATATGTATTTCGAGAGCAAGGTTTAGCTCATGGGGTTGGATGACGTGACAAGGGCATAAGCTAATAGGCTAATGGGTCTTTACGATCGATTCGCGTGTTTGACCTCGATTAAGTGTATTTGCTATGCATTTGAATACTCATTGGCAGCCATATCAATATATATTTACCCATGTATGCATACGTTCGTACATACACGTGTTTTTCAAAGTAAATGGTATGCGTAACACGTCATGATCCGTCTGATTTGATCTCTCGATCGCCCACTATCGTTTACGTGGCGAGACCTATCATATTTGAATTATAGTCTCGATAAATTGATGCATGCTTTTTAAATAGATACATCCATTTTTTTTAGTAGCTTTTTCAACATACAGTTATCCGATAGTTAAGATGTAATTAAATTTACAGAATTTCATGTTCCGCCTCTAATTAACTCGTACAATTTATATCTTGTTGATGCCAATTAAATTTTTGATGAATACGAATGAATAAAATCAATGACTTATAATTATATCTTTCGAAGCAATTTCGAACGTTTCTGGAATCAAGGAATCAAATTATTCTCACGTTGAATTTCGGAATGAATTTTAATAAGGTTACTTTCTTAAAAGCAAAATAAATGAAAAGTGAATCCACGGAAACATCGGACTTGGATTAAAATCCATCTCTCCATGGAATTGTAAGCTTTCGATCGATTACGTGAAAAAAAATGTTTCATGCCATTTCTTTTATACAGTTGACAAGACATTCTGCCAATCACTAGGGAAAGTGAGCAACGAAGAGCCTGCTAGCCTCAAGTAATATTTGAGGCTTACCGTACATTTATTACTGCAATTATTTTCTCTCCAAGCTCGAAATTACACAGCTCCGGGACACTAACACATGTAGTGACTCGTATTCATCTCCGGGAACATTAATGGAGGTTTTTATCGATGAATATATACATGTATAGATCTGCTAATATTTCATGAAAATGTACTATGCAATTCTTTCTCCATTTTAATTAACGACCCAGAGTGATGATTGCCTTGTCTCGTTCGTATATGTAAATAAACGGATAAACATAAAATACTTTGAGCACGATGTACTATTGACCGAAGGAGGGACCGTCGTCAATTTCAAAACAGGACATTCCTTTCGAATTCGCACATATTCAGCCCCAGAATTCATTTGATCGAGTAATTCAGATTTGTTTAAATTATAACACGAATAACATTTATCTCGATGAATATAAATGGGGGTTTCAATTAATTGTTTTATATGACAAACATATGAAAATTAATTTTTCCAATTTTCACAAGAAGAGACATTCAATAGAGCCAAATTAGGTGAATACCGTATTAAAAAATTCAATTAGTGAAAAGAAAGCTGTTTTGAAACAAAAATATTACATTTTCTTTTGATTTTATAAAATAATTTTACAAATTTAACGAATGCCATACGATCAGAGAATTGTTTGGAATGCAAACGTGAATATCATTTTAATTTTCGTTTTTTTGAAGCATCATGTATAAAGTATTTTTCTTTCGGGGAATGAATAATTGATTGACCGTGACTGCTCGATAATTCTATGCTAATTACGTCGTAATGAACCTTCAGTTGGATAATAAAAATATTACGTGTATATAGCACATGCAGTCGAATATTGTAGCAGACTCATGCTTTTTCTGCGTTTAACATAATTGAATGCACTCCATGATGGAGTCTGGAGGACAACGAGTGTGTTTGCCGCGCGAATGTAAATCCGATCCATTGTGCACCGCGAGTGATCGATCTTTTTTCACACCTCGCGCAAATACTTTTTCATAAATATCCACCCATTTATTTGTACAACATTTTTTACACACTGTCTCAAGTTTTAAAGCAGTTGCAATTATATTATTGATTATTTTGATAATGACAGAAAGACTAATAATAAGAATAATAATATAGAATTTGAACAATTCGCCTTGAAATGATTAAATTCAGCGCAAAAAGTGAACTTAAGAAATGCAATACGTATTTTTAATTCACGTTCTATCGAGAGTGATACTTCTGTGATTAGAGTGCTCGGGAAATATGTGTATAGACAAATCGAGCGAATCGTACCGGATCAAATAAAGAGGTGAAAGTGATGAACGAGTCCAAGTACTATCGACCAGGGTATTTGATTACACGGTGATTGGGTTCTACTTATATATGTGTCTATTTATGTATAATTAGATGCATGTATGCCTTCAAGGTTCCCACAAGCTGGCCAGTTTTCAGGAGTGCACAATTGCCCTGAGCTCTCTAGATCGTTGTTACTTATTACGCACCCAACAATTACCCGATTCTAAGCACAGTAGTGTCTACATACGAGAATTGATAGGCCCAGTATACGATAGACTCATATATAAATATATATCATTTTAACATCGAGAAAGATCGATTTTCTTCATGGCCAACTAATTTTTAGATGGTTCAATGCTTTCGTTATTACTGATAATTCTAATAAATAATCTTACAACAAATTTTGCACTGATTAACAATACGAAATTCCCAACAAGCTCGTTTGGGTCAATTATTTTTTTCCCGAGTTTTAAACACGACTTTATTCAAAGTCTTATTTTTTAATTCTACAATACGAATTGATTGACGCAGTGTAAGCATCCAAATAATTTTGCATACCCACAAAATAGTTCTATTTATATCTACTAGGATCGTTTATTCGAATTTTTTAAATGTGAATTAACAACATTTCTGTTCGCTTCAGCTAGAAAGCTGTATTTAAATCAAATAGATAATGCTATTTGTGTTCGTTTATTTGAATACCCACGTTAAAGCTTCTCGCTCCGGCCACCACGTGGTGCAGAGTCTCGAGGCACATTTCTCATATACGAATCGCGTTCTTGATGTGCATAAATTGCGGGAACCAAAGTAACGTTATTATTCTGACTGACTATATCTAAGAAGTCGAACGTGAATTTTTGTACCTAGCCAGGATCGCAGACCCATGAAAATATTATTAAATAATACCGACAGCGATAGGTGGGCGATCGATGTGTGGCTCCGGCGATCTCCAAAGTTAAGCAGCCTCGGGCGAGGCCAATACTTGGTTGGGTGATCGCTTAGCCGTGCATCGGCTCGCGCATCAATCGTTGAATGGAAGGCAGTTTTTCTGAGTTTTTGATGGTGCTAATCAATTGAAACTCAGTAAAAAATATAGCCGCCTGTATCGGCCGGGTTTTTCACAGTTTCCCTTGGCCCTCGTGCAAATGCGATATAGCAATGCATGTTAGGAAAGAGTGGCTGTGGGCAACACTCTTGGGAGGTTTCTCAGGAACATGGAAATTAGGAAATTGGAAATTAGTGAAGTGGGGAAAAAGTGAGGTTAAAGTGATGGGATGGGCTCGTAGAAACCCGCAAGGATATACGCAGGAACAATAAGAATATTATTAAATAATATTATAATTGTATATGGTATAAATAATATTATAAATATTATAAATAATAATATAAATATTATTTTTCTTTCAACTTCGTATTCGTTTAATTTTGAAGATAAAAATATGCCCGATTTTAAAACATTTATTAAATTTTTCATTAATCAAGAATATAAAAACAGTGTGATAAAAAAAAAAAATAATCTCTTAAAGTTAAATAGACCTCTATTTGGCCATGAGACAAGAAATCAAATTTATTTGATTCAACTAGATCCTAGTTTAGTCGACTAGATGTTTTTTTCTGAGTGCACACACGTGACGATATTTCATGAATTTATTTTAAGTCATAGAAAATATCATTGTGGTTTATAATGATTTTCAATTACTTCTACTCGTTTGTATTTTCATTTTTTGTTAAGATCAGTGACAAGTAGTGGCTCATTCTGTTCATTGATCAATGTGCCAGATCAGGATCTATCGCGGATCAAAGATCTCTCGTGAGTTTATGAAGCAGGCATTAGGCGATATATACGTGTTATTCTTGCGCCAGTGTATATTGAGAAACCGGGTTGACGACTTTTCTCTCCAAGACTAGTTATAGACATGTATGTGTGTTTATATATATGTATATACCATTGAGATCGTCTTTTGTGTAGTTTTATAAGAATGTATACTATATACAGAGAGAGAGAGAGAGAGAGAGAGAGAGAGAGAAAGAGAGATTTTCGCAAAATAGCAGATCACTAAACTCGTATCAACAAACGTCTCTCGCGTCAGTGCTTTGGTTTACTTACTCACCAACTCGCAGATTCCCTCAAAGATCATATTATAAGACGAGAAATTGTCATGCACTCCTTGTTACAACGTTTGATTTTTTTCAATTTATCAACTGTTATATCGCTCAGTCTTATTTTTATGTTACACTTCGATTTGGGTAGTTTTTCGAATTTTAATTATGCTTTATTTAGAATAATAACAATCCAACATGAAGTATTAATTGACATGATAACACGCTGGATGTTGACTTGTATTTTTTTTTTTTTCAGTAAATTTTGAATCGGTAAATTATTTTAAATCATCATCGATTTTGAATAAGTTTTATTGTTGTTCTGGTGAAGAGAATTCTGGCAACAGTCGATAAGGTTTAACTTAAAGCGATAATTAATTAATAATAATAATAATAATAATAATAATAATAATAATAATAATAATAATAATAACAACAACAACAACAATGATAACAATGATAACAATGATGACAATGATGACAATGATGACAGTGATGACAATGATGACAGTGATGACAGTGATGACAGTGATGGCAGTGATGGCAGTGATGACAATGATGACAATGATGACAATGATGACAGTGATGACAGTGATGACAGTGATGACAATGATGACAGTGATGACAGTGATGACAGTGATGACAATGATGACAATGATAACAATGATAACAATGATAATAATGATAATAATAATAATAATAATAATAATAATAATATGAGCTATTTTCTATGCAAAAAAAGGTCGGAGTGTGGTCTTGAAGATTTTTTTACTTCTAATTCGGATGCCATTGTATTGTACATTGGATACATTCACGTACGTGCATAATCGATATGCAAGATCGGTGTGTGATAGCGTGTTCTTGTCATAATTATTCCTTCTTAGGTTCAATTGTGCAACGGCCTTCGAACGCAAGCCGCGTGTATATATTTATTTTGTACGATATAATCCTCGATCGATGATACATCAATTATTTTAGATACACACAGGACCTTCGTATGATTCCTGTCTCTGTAACGTCTTCCTTCCAACGTATAATTACGAGGCTTAATTGCCTGCGTAGTACACCTCGACAATCGAGAATAAAAAAAGGCCTTTTTGCCATTAATAATCAGTGTTCGTTTACTGCCAAAAAATATATTTTTTTTCCCTTTCTAAAAGTCAATTCTTCTGTGCTATTTTTTCGTAAAAGTACAATTGTTCAACTGTAATTTAGTTCTTGAACTGAATTGCATTTGGTACGAAGTTTTGAAATGAATTTTGGAGTGAATTTGAAATGAGTTTTGGAATCGATTTATTTGATCATGACTTTGGAGCGCGTTACACTACCCAATCGATAAACTGCACACTGGTGGACGTATTTCATCCAAATTGTTTAAGAAGCCGCTTTTTTTCTCACTCTAATTAGGATTTTTCAATCAATCAAAAGCAAAATTATTCTTCAAAGTGTTGAGAATATTATTCGCAAAAAAGAGATTTTCGTAATTATTCAATTTAAATGGTTCTTCTCGAACCGCCATGTCGGAGAATTCATCAAAAAATCATGACTTTTAAAAGATTTCGTACAGCTTATAAAAACGAAAGGTGGCACCATGTGAAATCAAATATGTCGTTTATGTATGTTTCAAAAAGTATAATTGTTAGGAAGAATAAAAGTGCGTGTTTTTATTGGTATAAAATGTAAGCTTTTCTTTGAAAATTCATTACTCCTCAAGTTTATAATATTTTGTAATATTTCTGGCGGCATTGAACAGAATAATGATAGCGCTATTTGAAATACGTGCTATGTTTACTTGAAATGAATAATATGATTACCTCACAAGATGAAAGGACAGCTTGTTTCAATTTATGAATTGAATTGTGAAACTGATACTATATGCGGACGAATTAGTATGAAATTTATTGGTCGACCAATTATTTACGACATATGTCAAATCGTTATTTAATATTAAAAAGACAACATTATATTCCAAATGAAATATATAATTACATATTTTTATTCGTCAAGACGAAAAAATTTCCGTCAGTGGCTTGCATGAGTGGTTTCTTATGAGATGATTTTCTGTTTTTCACTGTAAATTTCAACGATGATACGCCGACTGAAATCTATTGTATACTCATTGAAAGCCCTCAATTGTATTTACACACAAAAAAAAGAAAAACCGATAGAACTTACCCGCGAAAAGTGCTGCGGAAAATAAGATCCAGGTGGAAAGACTGCCGGGTGCCATTCTGAAGTTGATATATCGAGTCTTGATATGTCTGGTAATGAGGGAGATTCGGCATTAGAAATAATTAACTTTTAAACGCATTTAATGACAAAATTATTGCAAATAATTAAACAAATTTGGAGAATTCATTATTATAAATAGCTAATTATGTCATTCGTTAATTTGCTTGTATTGTAATTGGATTATTATAATTGATTTAGTTATTCATAAATATTTATATTTATTTAATTTAATATTAATTGCCGTATTTAATCAAATATTCAAATGATGCTAAAAATAGTGGTGTCTATATATTCTACGATGTTTGTTGCGGTTTCAATGGAACGCTCGTTAATTTGTCTTATCGATTATCGTAAGAATGCGATTTGCTGCGTTACGTAAAAATTCCAAGGCAACTTTAAAAGCCTCGACGTGTGAGGATTCAAACGTTTCTCCTCATCGTGTCACCATAGTTCCGCCTCACGCACTCTCTCATCTTGCTGTGCGAGAGTATATTCACCTGTAAATACGTTTAACAACTCGGGACCTCCCTAATGAGGTTGTTTTTCATGCTAATACGAATCTCGTGTCGTACTTGCAATCTTCAGGTTGACACAACCTTAATCACACACACGTGGGTTTGTATTTATATTTATATTTTAAAAATTTCATTTATACGACGTCTTTATTGGATGACCGTTAAATATATGTATATAAAACTCGGTACGCAATATTCCCGTGTATTAATTTTAATACACAAACAAATTTTACTTCGAGTGTTGTTGAGTCAGCAAAAAATGTGACGAGTAATAAAAGGGCTATTACTTTTCTTCACCTTTCAATCTCAAGAGATTTTAAATTGAAGTGACGAAAATTTAGAGGGTTCTTTCTTTTTTTATATTTTTTGATAACTTGAAACGACTATAAATATAAATTACACATAAAAATGAAAAAGACTTAAAGGAATTGCAAGAATGTCTAATAGAAAATTTGTACAAATTTTTATTCATAACAGCTGCGTCGATGGCAACAAATTTACGTCTGGATTCGTCGCCGATGGCTCGGATCGATATTAACATTTCAAAGCCGCTGTCACCCGATTAGAATTTTTCGTGCCGTTAGCCTAACTTTGCGTGTGCCAACTAAATGAGGACAACGATGGATTTGCCGAAGTGTTTCACCCCGAATAAATTTGGCATTAGGCCCTTATGCGGAAAATTTGGGGCGTGCCGAAGTAAAGTATGCCTAATAAACTTCTCATAAGGCCCACATGTTAAAATTGAGATATAATCTGAGGTAAATTATGCCTAACGAATTACTGATGAGGCCCGAATATTAAAATTAAGGACCATACCGAAGCGAGGTGTGTCTAACGAGCTTCTCATGAGGCCCGCATGTAGAAATTAAGGAGTATGCCTAACAAAATGCTTATAAGGACCAAATATTAAAATTATGATGCGTGCCACAGTTCGGTGTTTATAATAAAAATTCCTTGACAGGCTTATACATCTAGAAAACATAAATATTGAGAAGTGAGGTATGCTTAATAAACGCCTCATGAGGTTTCCATGCAAAAATAAATGATACGTAGTTTTTATTCATTTCGGCACACATTTATTCATGATTATTGGCTCCTCATAGCAGCTTTTTAAAAAAATTTGTACGTAAGCATTTAGAAGTTTCTGATAATTGGTTACTGTGTTAACACGTGTCAATAATTGTACGCTTAACCTAATATATTAGTTGACGCTAGTCTATAGCTTCGAGATGAGGTTGGCATATTTAAAAGCATCTTTCTAATCATAATGCATTTTTCGATGATTATTTTCGCAACTATTCTATGGTTTGAGTTAACTTCATTTTCCACCGACATGTCGAATAATAATGTTGAGTGCAACAAGACTCGAGAACTCATTCGTTTGAGAGTTGAGAGATTTCGTGCTGCCCGACGTCTGTAAGAGGATTCAACTGGTCAGCAAAGTGCCGAAAATGCGAGGGCGGGTTGAAATTCCGAACTTTAAAAATTAGAACGCTCAAAATTCCGAATTTATTTATCTAGAACACAATGCTCCTGGAAATTTACAATTCCAAAATTTTGTAAACAGAATTATTTTATAACCGAAAATAAAAGTCCACTACGAAATTAAATGAGAATAATCATGGATCCGACCGATAAAACGTCAACATGAAAACATAGCACGTAAAACATGTATCAACTTCTCATAATCAGACAGTCCATAGTTCCGAAAAAATGTAGAGTTATATATTCAAGATCCTGAATGGCGAAAGTTTCTACAGAGAAAAGTTCCGAAAATAGGAATATCCGATTGGTGTAAACATCCTCATATTATATGTTTACAATAGAACTTGAAAGATGATCAATACTCAGAAAAAATTCTATCGAGAAAGATCAAAATTCCGAAAGAATAGTACTCTGAAAGATCAAAACTCCGAAAAAATGTTCCCCGAAGACCGAAACTCCGAAAATCCATGCGAAAGAGCAGTGGTGCTGCCATCTAAACGCGTCAGGCTTACATGCTATTAAACTTACACTATCTAAACTTGAGTTTTCGCAAACTGGATGATCGAAAATATGATTTTTGGATTCCAAAACTTTCGGGAACCTGACGAATCTCTTATTAGCTTTTATTATATTTAAACTTTCTGATATAGTTCGTTTTCTAGAATAAAAATTTCGGTAATTTGTGGCGTGTTTAATATTACATATTCGGAATTTTGTGAGTCGAATTACTGGTCATTCAAATAAAGCGTTGATCTCAATCATACGATTGCTGAAAATTATCTCGTATAAGAAATCACATTTGTATCCTTTTCCTATCGCTACTCATACCGTTCTACATCATTTACAGTCAACTGTGTAGACTTTCGTTGATATGATCTTTACGAAGCTTTCAGTTTCGGAACACTAAAATTAGGAATTTTAAACCGTCGGAGCATTTAAAGTTCGGAATTTGAAACCGGCCCCGAAAATGCAAGGTATTCAAACAAAGCTAATTACATATATACGCAGATAAGCAGGAAAGTCGTGACACTAAATATTGAAAAGTAATGTTAGAAGTCAACACTCAGCCCCGCGTCTACAATAAAATAGGGAGAGATGCAGCAGTGTCTTGACACCAAATATTAAAAAGATAATGTTTAAACGGCGAAGGCAAGTCGCGCCACGTATCTATTTGGCTCTTTTTTTAACTCTATACAGGAGAGTTGGTTATTTTCGCATACTTGAAAACTTTTTATGAAGATGACAGAAGCATAATTATAAAGAATTAAAATTTGTGATAACTTCAGATCGTATAAGAATCACCAGTGTAGAAAAGAGCTCGAGTCAATCAGAAGCAGAAGATGCTCGGGACCAATCGGATCAAGATGACGATATGTTAGAAGAAATAGAAGATGACGATGACGAACAAGCTTTTGATGATATCGAAGACATTCGCCAGTGGGCTTTAGCAGATCCTCTTATCCTCATTTACCCAAATGCGCTAAAACTTTACTGGGTACAACATCTGTGCACTATGAAATTGAAACTTTTGATGGTACTGATGAATTTCTGTACTTCGGTATAGGTTCTACACTGAGAAAAGAAATTTGTTGTTTCAACCAATTTTTTGTTGAATCAACAAATTGTGGCGAACAAAATGAAATTTGTTAATTCAACAGAAAATTTTGTTGATTCAATAATATTTTCGTCGTAATGAGCAATATTTATTTGAGTCAGCAAGATAAGTGGTTGAATTAACCAAATTTTTGTTGAGTTAACGAATTTCATTTTGTTCGCCACAATTAGTTGATTCAACAAAAATTTTGTTGAATCAACAAATTTCTTTTCTCAGTGTAATCTTCAAAAATGTATATACCCATCAGATATTCATGAGATCGATGAAATAGATTTAATATTTAACGTTGATGGTGTTCAAGTCAAGTAATAAGCAGCTCTGGCCCATTCTTTGTAAAGTTTATTTTGTAGGAACAAAAAGAAAATACTCCCGCGGCAATTTAAAAAAAATACGTCTTCGCGCGTGAAAAGTGTAAGCACGCACGCGCGCGCCGAGTGGAGGGGATACGTGTGCGAGAGGCCCATAGGGCAGTAGTCGATGTCCGAGCATAACGAGAGACAGTTGCCTATTTTTTCCGTTTTTGTACCATTGAATATTAATAAAGTTTTGTTATTCCTTTTCTATTATATATTATGTGTTGTTTTATCCCGCGTCTCCTATTCTTTGGGATCCTTGTAAAAATATCCCTATAATTTTGATTCAAACATTTATAAACCATTTCGATCCAAACATTTATAAATCATCCTGTAGCTATTTGGTGTGGAGATCGTAAACCAGGGAGCCTTGACCGGTATTTAGAAAAATTCGTAAACGAAATTAACGAATTGAACCGAACTGGAATAACTGTGGATAACCGGAAATTTCATATATCTATCAAACCGTTTGTGTGTAATAGAGACCAGCATACTTGTTGTTGAAGCGTATCAAAGGTCATGGAGGATTTTGGTTTTGCGAACGGTGTGAAATTGAAGGTGAACGATACAAAGAACGTACTGTTTATCTAATATGGGAAAATAATAATGAATTACGAACTAATGAGACATTTCAGTATATCAAATAAATCCCGATCATTACATGGGATGAAACGGCACTCCCTTTATTTTGCGTAAAATGTCGCATTTGAACTGCGCGCCAGCACAGTCGAGCCTGCGCTCAGCCGCTCGAGGCGACCCTCCTCGACAAAACTCTCAGGCTACACATAGAATCAGTTCTAGTTCGTTCTTTCATTAAAAATCACTTATTTTATGTCCTGAAACATTAGTTAGACTCATTTTTATATGAAAAACAACGAAAAGGGTTAAATTTGAATAATAAAACAAAATTCACAAGAGTCCAGGTGGTAAGATCATGCAAAGTCCAATTGCACGTTGGTTCCAACGGAAATGGCAAATAACGAGCCAGAGTTTGGATCCAGGGGAAATAAAGATCTGAATTGCTCATAAATTATCAATTTAACATTCATAAGAGGAAAATTTGGTTTATTTGAGTTAAAAAAAGTAGAAAAGAAATTCCATTCATTAAAAACATTTATTTTTATTACAAAATCATTATTTTTCGCATGAGCGATGAAAATCAGCCTTAAGCTCAACCAATTACGCCTCGGCGACAAGTCGACTGACCAATCCGTGAATTTAGAAAGAGAACTCTGGTTCGAGATTATTCCTGGGAGCAAAGTCCAAGTTATTTTTAGATCGAATCATTATCATTATTCCTTTGTCTAAATGCGTATAAAAGGCCGTGCGGATCAGCAACGGCAGCTCATTCTTGAATCAGCTCTCGCTTCAAGTACAGAGGGAGTGACTCTGGAAAACAAGCTCCAACGAACTACCTAACCTATAATATTCCAAATTTCACGCCGAGAGGGAGGGGATTGTGCGATTCCGTGCAATCCAAAGATTCGAGGGTGAAATTCCTTTCCGATCACGCCAAGAAGGGAGGGACCTGTGCAATTCCGTGCAGGTCAAAGATTTCTAACGTGATAACCTTTTTCATTCATTATTAAGAGGGAGGGGACTCTGCGATTCCGTAGGGTCTGCAGATTCTCAATTTTGATCCTTCCTTTCCTATACTAAAGAGGGAGGGGACCGTGCGATTCCGTGCAGTCTGAAGATTCTTGGCATAGGACCCTTATCATTAACCCCTTTTTGATTTTTGTTGGAGTAAAAATAACTCATTTCATTTAAACAAATTAAAAAACAATTTATATTTTTTTTTGAAACGAGAACTTTTTCAGTCATTTCAATTTCTTTCGATTTTCCGAACAATAAAATTAATAAATCAATCTTAGTTTAATTGTATCGAGCCACAAAAATTAATTTAGAATTATATAGAATCATAAATTGGATCAGATTAATTGAAATTCGGAAAAAAAAATCGTAAGCATCAAGAGATTCATAATTAAGACAAATTCATTGAAACAAAAGAGATTATCGAACTGAACAAGTTTCTTTACATAACAGAGCGAAATTATTAAACTGGACAAGTTTCTTTACATAAGAGAGCGAAATTTATAAACTGGACAAGTTTCTTGATATAAGAGAACGAAACCACAAAATTGGACAAATTTATTGAAAATAGGGAGAGAATCTCAAAAACACCAACGATTGGCGTCATATTTTTTTTTGTGTACATTGACAATACCCTGAATAAACACAATTAATTATATTTTCGACACAAATTCTCATACTCTCGTTTCTTTTCATGCCTGCTCCTAAACTCTTAGTTGCTCGAATTCACGCGTAGCGGGGGACGTAAAAAGCGTACCGTTACAGGAAAAATCCCCTTTACTAAATATTTATCCTGAGGTTGATTTGGTCTCGGTTTTTTTATTAGACTCGATGCACTTGCTTCATTTAGGAATCATGAAAAAACTTTTAGAATATTGGATTAACGGAAAGTTGAAGGGGCTCAAGTTGAGTTAAAATGCCAACACACAATTGTTGTATATGTTGTTGCAAATCCGGGGCAAAAAGAAACAAAAGAATTCTAAAGATCAACAAGATTTTTGACGAATTTTCGTAAATATAAAGCTGCAGAATTCGAATTTATATTGTTGTGCGCTGGTCCTGTAGTATTTTAAAAAGTTTTACCTAAAGAGGTTTACAAGTATTTTTTACTTCTGCATGTTGGCTGCAGAATATTGTCATCAAAAGAGTTAGCAGTAGATAAATATGTAAACACGCGAAATTTTTCTTGGAAACATTTATGTCAATATCATCATTGATCTACAAAACGGAATTTGTCATTGGAATCGTACATAACCTCACCCATTTAGCTGATGATGTAGAAAACATGAATTGTTCTCTTCCTGAAATTTCTTGCTATCCGTTTGAAAACGCTTTAGGAAAAATTTTAAAAATTTTGCGAAGTGGTAGTAAGCCTCTCTCTCAATTGTGTCCTCGATTCAATGAAATTTCTTATGCTTGGCCGGAAAAACCGAAAATTCCACCACAATTCGAAATAGTACGACAATTAAAATCAGATAGAGCCGGTAAAATAACTATCAAAAGAATTAAATGTAAAGGAGCACTATTAACTACAGAATCACCCAATAATACAGTCTTATTGAACAATCAAGAGATTTTAGAAATTAACGAAATGTATAGAATTCCCCATTGCGAGATCAGCTCTATAAATATATCAGGCAAAATATTGACAAAGAAAAAGCCACTGTATTTGAACCCTTGTAATTCTGAGAGTTTGGAATGTGGGATGTTAGCAGAAAAAGGTCGCATGCAAAAAACTGTAAACTCAGTGATATAAAAAAAAATGGTAATATTTTATTTCAGCGATGACACGATAGAAAGAATTAGTGTCATGCCCTTACTTCATATGTAAAACAAAAAATCATATTAGATCATTTGTTAATTTATTTCAAATAATCAGTATTGGATCGTTGTTGATATTATCGATATGTACGCGTCGTTTGCCAAAAATGATGAAATAAAAGAGCAGAGCACAGAAAAGATTTCACGGACATGGACGATGACTCTGTTCTTTGTGCGAGTGTACGTGTGTGTTTCCATGCCTTTAGTAGAAAACATCAAAGGAGTCTCGTGAGATTTTTGTTTTTAATCGTCGTTTGACACAAAATCGCACTAATCTCGGTATTATTCTCAGCTTTCACGACATTTTTTAAGTGTAGATAATTTGTTAAAATCTACTCGGATAAAAATGTCTACGATGAGTGACGAATTACATTTAAATATGTATATAAGTATAGACTTGTTGTGTTTATAAGCGAAAAAGAGTAAAAAGAAATAGAAATCGTTCCAAATTCGTGGATTTTTGTTGATCCAGCGACTGATGTTCTGAAGTGCAAATTCTTGCCTATCGAAAATTGTCGAGATGAAACATGTACTGAAAGAAATTCAATCCGAATTGAAACAAATCTTAGGAGACAATGTAGCTCCTAATATTGGTGCTAATATTGACGTTGAGTTTCAAGACGATAGTAGTTGGAAAGTATTATTTCCTTGTCAAAACGAAAGAGAATTCAAGTAACTCGATGAACAATTAAAGTCCGACAGCGCTTTTCGGAATAAACTTGTAATGTATCAAGCATTCCACCACAGAACGAATTTTCGACTAAAATTTGATTGCAAGTGAAGTTATTTCTGTTTTAAATATTTCATAAGCTCAAAAACTTTTCCAAATTAGCAACAAAAGAATTCCACTTGTTCGAAATAAATAAAGTTATAAAGTTATGCTCTTTATAAAGTTATGAGAGATATATTTGCGTATGCACACGCCTTTTATTAATGCTACAAGAAATCAAGTTTGAAGTAAGTACTTTTCAATTTCAGGAGTCCTCATTCAAACATTTTCAAAATCGGAAAAAGAAGTCTTGCCAGAGCGAGAGATTATTGATGCTGTTTTCAATTTTCTATCACTGTCGAGATTGGGATGGAGGCAGAGCTGCACGCTGAAAAAAAAAATTTTTAAGAGAGTACATTATCCTAATTTCAAAAATGTTCAAGTGCATATATATTTGTTTTGTTTGTATGCACATATAAATGCAATTAATATTAATATTGATAATTGAAATAAAAAGCTGAATTTCGACAGAGAACAACAATATGTTTCAAGTTCTTTTTTAATATCAACAAATCTACTTCTGTACATATATCTATTTATTTATGAATCATTGAGGGAAAAACTATTTGTCTGTTCGAATGTTTGATCGCTTTTATCGTAAGAACTATCTGACTGATCCCAATGCATTTTTTAGAGGAAGAAAGCTGACAATCCACAATAAGTCTTAGACTATATAACATATTGATATATTAGTTATAACCTAGGATAAAAAAGTTCGCATCAGAAATCTAGAAATATTGAAAATAAAAATAGATTGATTAAACAACCGCCATTTTGGAAAGCATTTGAATATGAATTGAATAAAGACCAAATGAAGTCTTAACCCTAAATAGAACCAAAGATTTTCAAGCTAGAAATACCGGAAACAATTTTTTTTTTTTCATTCAAATATTCGTGCGAAAACTAAAAACCCACTTTTTCAAGTACTTTTCCGCGATATCATCGTTGGACGGCTTCATATGGTTCAATCTTCAACCCGATGCCTACCTCTTTAGGTATTGGGCATAAGTGAAAAATGCAAAATCGAACGCATCGCCTCATGAGGTTTGATTTACTTCAACCAAATTCCGACCTCTCTAGGCATTCTCATTGAGGAATGCCTAATTAGGCGGTGATATAAGTTAAGGCTAGGAGTCATACCGACTGAGCCGTCATGAGTGCGAGAAAGATAGCTGCAAATTTCGAAAGTGAAATTCTTCGACACGCTTTGACCGATTACAAAAAGGCCCTGTCACCCCATTTTTGCCATCGTCCTGCGTGGGCTGACAGAGCTTTTTTGTAATCGATCAAATCGTATCGAAGAATTTCAACTTCGAAAATTCGAGGTGAGGTTAGGTGACTGATCCATCCCCTTAAGAGGTCCCGGTGGTCTAGAATTTTCAAAAAATCGATTTTTTTTTTAAATATATTTCGATAGTATAGTATTTCGAGAATATACTGTGAAATTTTCGTAAGGATATTCACAATATTCTTGTTTCTACAGCCGGTTTAGCAGGTAGAGAGCGGTCCGCTCGCTCCGTCAATAGATGTATTGTTCGGAGCTTTAAACTCATTTATCTCAAAACTACTTTTTTTGGTATGATGTTATAGAAAAAAAAAGACTATTCAACCGAATCACCTGAAATTTGGATATGCTATTCACAACATGAATGGCTATCGACGGGACTAGAACCATGTTTTTATTCCAATAATTTCCTATTTTTTAAATTAAATAACTGGTAAAAAAAATCCCGATTTTTAGAACTTCACTTTCAAAAGCGCACCATTTTGTCAATTTTCAATTTTTTTTCTTAGTCCCGTCCATAACTGCACTCATACTGATTGACAATTTTTCTGTTTTTTATTTTTCAGATAAATAATAGATCCAAAATGATTAACATCGTCCAGGTCCAATTTTTCGAGAGGGTCAACTTCAGCGGCAATTCTACTATAATAATTTTTTTTTTAAATTTCAAAATAAATTTTTTTGTATTCACAATTGATGTTATAATAAGCCTGAAAAGTTGAAGTATCGTTTTTCTTTATTTTTACGATAAAAAAAAATTCCGCAATATACCTACAATTTTCGAGCTCTAGACCACCGGGTTCCCTTAAGTGTTACATGATTCATGCGGACCTCATGGGGCTTCCGCGGTAGGTTCGCCTGTTCAATTTGGGTAAACCCAACGAGGACCCAAAGAAAAAATTCTAGTCGGGCAGCTCGATATTGATGTTGTACATAGTCGATTTAGATTCCATTGAGACAAAAAGGTGTAAATTAGAAATATACAGCGTTGTTTTGTTCGTTTTTTGCTCCTAATTAGGGCGGCATTTCAACAATTGAAATTCATTAAAGTAGAAAAATCACCATCACGAAAGACACTAAATTTATTTAAAAATCAGGCTTCTCTATTTTTTAATTTGAATCGGGAGTTTATTTTCGATTTTATTTTATCAATGATTCACAGCCGTAATACGATAAATGTCACGTTTCTCGCTAGTACTCATTTTATTTTTATTTTTATGATTAATTTCCCAGATGGCCAAGTTCCAATATCAATACGCCCCCCACGCTGATAAAAAAAGTGTGACTGGCACACGCGTGGCGCAAGTTCTTCATCGAACTACTACGTCCTCTTTTATCCTACGTGGTCATTTAACTGAATCTCCTTAGGTCTCAGATTACTCATTGCGTTCAAGACAATATGAAATCTAAAATGAAAAAAAGAAAAAATTGTTTTTAAATTAAACAATGATTTATTCGTAAAGTTCTATGTTTCCGATTAAAACTGATTTTACGATAAACTAGTTTTTCCTAAACGACTTCTATAATATAAGTGTGTTTTCTATCCAATTTTTAGGACAAAATAGTTTGGCATAAGAAAAACTGGTTTGGCTGATTGCATACACTACCGGCAAAAAGTTTCCGGACAAAATGACGAAAATGTCTCGAAGCTATTTTTGATGCCATTTCGCCGGCAGTATACATAAACGAATTTAGTAAACGGCTTTTCAAAGGGGAAGAATTCTGCTTCATTTCACTTTCTTTGGAAATTCTCCATGATATTTTTTTTACATCCAGTACGTTATTTTGAACATGAATGTTTTTCGCCTTTTTATTTTACCTCTACAGTTAGATCGTGTTTTCAGGAGGAATTTTTGTAATGAGTTCATCCAAGCAAAATCTCAAAAAGGGCAGCTTAAGCTTCAATTTCGTTATTTAAAAAGTTTTGTGCGATTTTTTGTCGCGTAGTTATTCCATTTTTGGCGAAAAAAGAAAGAATTTAGAAAATGCCGCGTAATACGAGAACTATTAAAAAGAAAATCTTAAGAGAGGTTTCTAAAAATATCTAAAAAAATTCTAAAAAATATCTTAAAAAATTCTCAAAAAAGCGAAGTGAAGCTGAATTTATCTCCTTTCAAATGCCGTTCACTAAATTTGAATATGTAGAATGCCCGCGAAATGGCATAAAAAATGGCTCCGAGACATTTTCGTAATTTTGTCCGGAAACTTTCTGCCGGTAGTGTATACCACAAAATTATCATATCTCGGTATTGGGTGGACCTATCGACTTGTAACAGATCAATGGAAAGGGAAAAATAAATAAAAAATTGGTCCTCTGCAGTCAAATTTTTTACTCAACCTGTTCCTCCGTGAGAGCGGTTTGAAAAAAAAAAAATAAGTCCGAAAACCGTCATATTCGAGTATATAAGAGTGCGGCAGGGCTCGCGCTGGCTTTTTTTTTATTACTTGACGTCGAGCCACTACTGCGGCTCTTGATATGTAATATTTCTATTTGTATTTACTTTTTCGTCCCCTAATCGATACAGCACCGTCTGTCAATCATGAATATTACATTTAGACTTTTTTGTGGCCAATAAATTATCGACAAAGTAAAAAATAAACACATTTGTAAAGTTAACCGTACCAAGGCACTATACACAGTAAATATATATGTATATATATCTTTGCATATTCGCGAAGTATGGTGTATATAAAAATGGACAGATTACTACTTGGTTATAGTGAGATGAAGCTGTTCCAACTCTTGTGCAACTTGGGCCTTGAGCCATCGTTGATACTTTCGTGCTGACGTGTTTACAATACTTTCGTGCTTAGCAGATCCGTGGACAAAACGCGAACGGACGTTCTCGCCACGATCTCAGTAATTCTTACGAGGAGGGAATCAAAATAAACTCGTGGATATGTGGAATTCTTCCGGTCGATAATATTATTTACCCTAAGGATTCATTCTATTACAATTTTGCAATATCATTATTTGCAATATTATTGCTTAATAATATATTAAAAAAAAAACAACATTATTGTAATGTTGACGTTGAAATCTCCGGTGAAAATCGGCCATTTTACTCTTGCAATGGAGACAACAACGAGGCATTGTCTCGTTTTTCACGATATGACGACGTCCTTGGAGAAGGATTCCTTCGCGAATTATCTATCTCGATGATTACATTAGCCAGGGAAAAAGCTTATACTTATTTCTCATAGAAGGGACGTAGAAATACGTGAGAACAGGTGATGTTGCATAATTTCATAGAATTACTTTGGTAGGAAGTTGTTTGTTCTATGTGACACGTTTTCATAATCTATCATTTTTTTTTCAAGATAATATTCAACAGAATACTTTCAAATTTATGGATTTTAAACTTGTATTGTTAGAATGCAACGTATACTTTTTTTTATAAACTAATTTCTTCATGTTTCAAGTTGTTGATATATTTTTTTTATTTTTATTCTTCCTGCGTATACCCTTGCGGGCTTTTACGAACCCATACCATCGTTTTAAGGAGGTTCTATCGTTTCTCATGTAAAAATTATTTTCCAACTTTACACAATAAAATTTTGTAAATAGAAAGCTTAAGACGGGTGGGGGTAAAATTTTCGAATGACGAAATTTCGAACAGCTAAAATAGCGAATTTTAACATACAGTTATCGATATATATATATATATAATTGTATGTTAAAATTCGCTATTTTAGCTGTTCGAAATTTCGTCATTCGAAAATTTTACCCCCACCCGCTTAAGACAGTATTAAAATTCTGGCGGAATATGCCATGATACACCGTCTCAAAATGGAGATATTTATTGTTGAAGTTCGCAATTTTTTGAAAGCTTCCATAAGAGCCCATGTTAAACTTGTCATTTTCAACAATGAATATCTCGATTACCAGGCGGTGAAACCTCTCCAAATTTTTCACACATAATTAAATGCTGTTCAAGAAGATTCACACCAAATTTCAATACATTAACTTGGAATAATCAAATATAATGTATTTTTCGTATCATGTCATATAAATATCGATACAACCTCCTTAACCCCACTTTTTTCCCACTTCACTAAGTTCCAATTTCCAATTTTCTAATTTCCATGTTCCTGAGAGACCCCTCAAGAGTATTGCCTACAGCCACTCTTTCCTAATGCACTACTGTATCACATTTGCACGAGGGCCAAGGGAAACTGTGGAAAACCCAGCCGATACAGGCGGCTATATTTTTATACTGAGTTTCAATTGATTAGCACCATCAGGAACTCAGAAAAACTGCCTCCCGCTCAGTAATCGATGCGCGAGCCGGTGCATGGGGCTAAGCGGTCACCCAACGAAATATTGGCCTCGCCCGAAGCTGCTTAACTTTGAAGATCGTTGGAGCCACACATCGACCGCGCACCTATCGCTGTTGGTCAAATTGTCGATATATTTACTCAGTACTTTTGAGCGCCTTTTACAGAAGGTGAATAAAAGTCCTATCGGTTTTCAAAACCAAAGAATAAAAAAGTACTTAAAGCACTACTTAAGAACAAAACATTTCGTTATGATTGTAATGGAGTTGTTAATCAGTATAATTAATCGAGCCGCTGCTGCTCTTTTTGATATCAATTTCCATTACTAAACTAAATTTTTTTTTATTGATAAAGGAAGAAAAAATTTAATAAAAATCGTTTCCACTGAAAGTGATTCCCGTTTTAATAGTAACTGCAAAATAAAGAATTAGAAAACGAAAATATGGTAAAGAATGTACAATTATAAATTTTAGTAGAATGTCATGATTTGAAATATTTTCTCGTAATTAAAGAATTATCAATAAATAATTTTATACAGATTTATAAGTACTAATTCAATTGCCTTTGCTCTTGAAGTTAGTTCTTGTTCATTCCAAAAAGTAAAATGATACGTAGCTCGAGAGGAACAAAAATAAATGACTATAGTTTGACAAGGGATGAGAGCACGTTGGAATTTTTTAAAGAAAGAAAAAAACTATATGGAAGAAAATAAAAATGCTGAAGAGACGAACGAGCAAAAAGTCGAAGCTAAGCTGGAGACTTTCGAAGATCGAAATGTGAGCGTGTCCGATTCTAAACAATCGCAACACTTCACTCGACTGCACGGTCGTGTTTGTTTCTCTCTGGGATACAAGATGAGGATTTGTTTCTGACCTTCCCTCTCCTGTTGCCATCTTCTCGGCTATTTTATCTACGAAAAAAAGTTTCAACAACGAGACGTGCGTTGATAGTTCGTGGAATTTCTGCCACGTTTGACTTTCCTCCTTTTCTGTCATCGACCAATCAACTGCAGGGAGCTGCAAATAAATAACCCACGTAAAAAAAAAGTTGGAATGACTCTGAAGTAGCGAGGGTCCAGGAACCCTGAAAAATTCGCACCAACGTGATAACGTACAAAAGAACGAAGGACGTGAAATATTTATTATCGTTTTGCCTCACGGCGCGGTCGTAAATTTTCGCCGACTCAATTTTTCATTTTTTAAGACGAATACTCTTCAACGATAGCTTTGCCCAGACACAAGCATCGAATATAGATTACCGAATGAAGTAGGTTCATTTATCCTTGGTTGTTTCGTCAGCTCATTGAAAATCAAAGAACTGAGTTCAGTCTTTTTCATTGCTTCTTATACGTAACTTTAAAGGGTATTGAAAATAATTGTTTAAATTATTTCAACTCTGTTTTTTCAGATTTCAACAATTATCAATTGAATTCGAATCAATTTTATCCTTGATTGGTTTTTGTGGCCTTGGTGATCACGTTATTCGTCAATTCTGACGTCTAAATTCATCAATTAAATACGTTGTTTTACTTTTGAGAAAAACCAAGTGCAAGCTCGTGATTTTACCTTCAAATTACAAATGATAATTGAGGTGAGGTTTTGAATCGAGGGTTTGAAAAACGAAGCTTGTCTGCAGCAATAAATGTGAGTTTAATAAAGTCTGGTACGGATTCAGGCACTTCCAGTGCTAATGAGTCCGCAGTAAGAACCACAAGAGAAGCATCACCATGAATTGTATATCGTTAACACTATAAATTTATATATACTCGATAAAGAAAAAACATGTGTGGAACGTGGTTGACACGAATCCCGTATAAAAGCCAGTCGTCAATCTCTCCCCATGTTGAGCGATCTGAGACACCGTGACAAGTCCAACCTAGTGACACGTGAATCGAAACATTTATCCGTGTGCGTTTGTCGCGCCAAGGACGATCGAGAAAATGAGCTCTCTCATTACCGGTAAGGGAGACTGGACCCAATACCGATACTTTCTGCCATTTGGCAAATTTAGCAATAGAGCGTGAACACTCAATTAAAATAGCATTTTTGTTTTTTCCCATCGATTAATTGCGAATTAAAGCGATTGTATATAATGCAACGCGAATTTTTTAGTTGTCAAACATTGCTTAAAATTTGAATACGAATTTTGATTATGAACCATTTTTCGGCCTATGTCAAGATTCCATCAAAGAAATCAGCAATAAATAGAAGCAAATTGAAAAGCTAAGAAATCCCTAATAATGGAATAAAAATATTTCGTTGGGTTTCAACGATTTAATTTTCTACGTCATGAAATACCGTAGAAATGTATGCGAAATGCAACCAAATATCTTATTTTTGTAAACATTCCTCAAAATTTTTTTGCGAAGTTAACTACTTAGAAAACTTTAATGTGGTCGAACTTTTTTTGGGTTTCTGTCAGGATTCCAGTCGGGAAATTTGCAAAAAAAATAGTTCAAGATCGAAAAGACTAGAAAATCATTAAATAATAGGAAAAATTTTGCTTGTATTCCAACCATGAAAACTGCAGGATCGTTTGGAATCGACAGTTTATTGATTTATTGATTTTAGTGTCAAAGATTGCCAAATCAAAAGAGTAATTACGGTCATGTTGTCGAATAAATGGTTAGACAAGAATGATTTTTTCTGGATGTTTTTCAGTTCACTGTTTTTTGTAACCAAAAAAAACTGTGGAGAAAACAATTAGTAAAATTTGAATGGGTCGGTCTCTCGTCGAAACGGAAAATCACGTACAAAAATATTTGTATTATTACATCCGTTGACGTCACGAAGATCTCACCTTGCCTTCTCAAGGTCCTTCTCAATCCGTTTCACGCCACGGAATAGAAGTACGCAGTATATGTGTTCAAAATTTTCATGCAAATGTTATTCTTTGCTGGCTATTGTGTTTCAGTAAGTAGCACACACAGAAGGCACCTAAATATTTTATGCGAAATCACGTCAACGGTATACTAAATTAAAAAAAGTGCTTTTATCCAGACGTACGTTCCGTGTTTTCTTATTTTATCGGCACAACACTATATAAAATTTTTCCGTACATTGAGGATTCTTTGAATATGCAAATGAAAAAAATTATTAATTTTTTCACGTCAAATTTTGACGTGAATTAAAATAATATCTAAGCACCCAATAAACGATAAATAGTTTCAATGTATAGTACACAAAAAAAGTTACCGAAACGTGTCCGTATTACTTCAAAAAGAATTATCCAAATTCTGACGCGACGAAAATATTTGAAATTCGTAATAAATCACTTTTCTCGATACCCAAACGAGACACAATTGCAAAACATTTGGCGTTGCCAACCGGTAGTTCGTTTCCCGTGTTGCAATCAGTCGACTCGTATATTCATTGTAAATGAGCTCGCTGGCGAGTTTCCGCGATTCCCTATGAAAACAATTTAGGGATCAATGTGTTGCACGAGGGATAGGCATCGTTGGAGAAAAGTTATTCTGTGCACTAAAAAAAAAAGCGACAATAACAAAAACTGCAATGTTAATTATAATAAATATGACAAAAAATTGATTCAATTATTAAAATTTGCCAAATTATTAATATGGATGTTACGCATCGTCTTTCTTTTTTCAAAACCGTTTAAGATTGCTAATTTATTATTAGTTTTTTCAAATGATTTATGCATACAGAGGTTAAAGATTTATAACGAATTTGTATCGTTTTCGTTCCACATTAACGCGCTCAGGTGCACTCCTCGCTCTTGATCTCCATATGATAAAACGCATTGCAATAATAACGCGCGTGCCTTGCGGGCACACTTCAATCTCAAAGCCATAGATCTCGTGTACACATTCACGTATAACGCACAGAAATACACAGCGGCGCGAATTGCCGCTATCTTTCGTCACAAGTGGATTTAAAAAGAGAAGATTTATTAATATTTTATTGTTCAATTTTTTTCTTCATCTTTTTTGCCTCGAACTTATGTGTTGATTACGAAACGTAAAGAGGGATCGCGATGAATCAGACGAACTATCATCGCACGTGTATCGATCGAGATCCCATGAATTGAAACATCTTGTCGACGTATGTTTAGGTTAAATGATTTATGAGACTCGTACAAAATCATTCCCGTCCTTTTGTAATTACTATTTTGCCAGAGGCTTCATTTGTATCCGTATGTAAAAGGCTTACATGTGTATTGACGGATATATGTTGATATGTAATTGTTCGAATATTGAATTAAATTTCGCATCGTTGTAACGTGACGAAGAATATTTTTTTCTTACTTTCTAAATTTTCCAAATCTTCATAATTTTTTTCCTCATACCCATTCCTTGATTCCCTAAACAATCAACCAATTTTCGTAGTCTTGAAGTGTAAAAAAATGGATTTCAATGACACTAAATTCAACGTAATTGACGAGCTGCTTTAAATATAATAATACAAAAATCCTTGGTAGGTGAAGAAACTTCGAGGACATTCATTAGTGCAATTTACACCCAGTTTCACGAATATGGAAAAGAAAATAAACCTTGATTGTTTTTTGTGTACAGCAAAATATGAGTTCGTGGTACAATGAACCCAGAAATTTAGTCACGTACGAGAATAATGACAAAGCAATTACGAATAATGTATTAGAAAAAAAAAATAAAGGAATATATGTCACATTGGCACGAGTGACGACATTGAGTTCGTCGTGTTGTTTCAATTGTCGGGGGAAGAAAATTGGAATTAAGCGTACAAGAATCGTTAATGTTTAAAAAAAAATATTTATTTTTTATCCTCAATGTCATTAACTCCGAATTCAGTATCAACGATGGAAAACAAAAAATTTCGCAATATTACTAACGATTCATTGTGATATTTATTATTATAAGAATTAAATTCAATTATGGAAAAAAACTCTGTTTATTAATTAACAAATGTATTTGCTAAAATCATTAATTTACGTTAACGAGTAATTTGTTGCCGATTTTTCGACTGTAAACTCAGATGCATGAACTTTCACGTTGGGAAGCCAACAATGTCCGCGAAAAATGTATATAAATGAATGAAGTCGAACGAAAATTGGTTCGATGACTTTTGAGGCCATCAATGGCGAGCCCGATGCAAAAATTCCTGCCCTCGAAACGATGATAATGTTTGCAAACGTACAAAAGCAGTTGACCATTGTGGAAGCTCAATTATGCGTGCAGAGGGGACAGAGATTAGTCATTGAAATAACGACGTTGACCAACAGGTTGTTGAATATTCTCGTGCTTGTGCGTGTATAGCCGTAACATCGAAGTTAACTTGAGAAGCAAAAATATCGTGTCGTTGTGTGTCAGCTCATGGCATTGAGCTGATTCATTCAATTTTCTCAGAAAGTCTTTTCGCCAATTTTCGAAATAATTAATTATGCGATGAGCATGAATTTTCTCATTCTCAGGTCAATCGTGTTTGGCTCATTTTTTAAAATCCTTCCTACTACTCACTTATCATTTTGTTTTCGTGTCAAGGAAAAATATCCAATAAATCGTAAGACTCGTTGAAATAAAGAAAAAAGAAACAATTGACATCTGGAAATAGCAGGAAACAGGAAGATATTACGATATTAAAGTTTACATTGTTGAAATGCACCGAAATTTATTTTTTTCTTCTATGATAGTTCATAAAATTGACGTACAATTTCAGGCTATGAAGATTGGTGAGAAATTTATAGAGATCGAAAAACTAAAGCTGCAAAGAAAGAAATATTATTTTAAAAAAAGTGGAGTCGACAGAAAAAGATTCCTGATTCCGTTCCAACAATGCAAATTTCAATACTGTAAAGTAATTTAAAAAATATTTCTAGGACGTCTTAGCTTGCTTGATTTTTTATTGTTATAAATAAGAATACACGCGAACTCCATATTGGTGCGTAAAGATTTGTAAGATTGTATGTATTTTTGTGTCGTGCCAGAAGTTATTTATGATAATTTAAGGAAAATGTCCGCATGCCCGACTCAGTTGTACATGGATAAATCGTTGGCAATCACAAAGGCGGATGACCTGAGAATAAATAAGGGAATTGAGGAGGATTGCACCCTTTTTTAACGGCAATATTCGTTTATATATATATATATATATATATATATATATATATATATATATATATATATATATATATTTCGCGCGAAGCAACGGTGATACGTATACTGCAAAACCACGCCTGAGTTACCGAGCGCGAACGAACGAACTTGGTTCATAGAGTGCTATGTAGTTACGTGGCTCGGATAGACGACCACGAGGACGATGAATTACGGCAACTAGGACGGTTCAACGCGATCGCCGAGAGTTTCTTTCTTCCGAGACGGTGAAATTACTCTATACGAATTGGAATCGTACGAATATTCGCTAGATATTTCTACCGGCTGATTCAGAATATAAGAAAAGATAATATTTCATTTCCTATTCGATGAAAACAAGTTTTTTGCTCGTATAAAAAAATTCGAAAAATAAATTGTTCTGTCACTTCATGAAATTTCACTTTAATATTATAATTCGTTAATATTGTTAACCTCTGCGTTTTACGATCCCTTCCTCAGTTCGCTAACTTCCATGTAAAACAGCAAAAGGCCACTTTTTTCCCATTGTATCGCATTTGCACGAGAGCGAAATGAAATTTTGGAAAACCCAGCCGATACAGACTGGGTTGACTTCGTCCGAAGTTGCTGAATGTGGTTGATTGCCAAAGCTACCCACCGACCGAGGACCCATCGCTGTCGGTGAATGCTTGTTGATAATCATTTTTTTAGGTTTATTCGTTCGGTTTTCTTTTACAGTATTTTTGACAAAAATGGTGGTCAGTATTGCTCAAGTTTTTTTCCCATTTCATTTGCCTGATCGAGTAGACGGTATTAAGGGATTATGAGCAATTTACTCATTCTGAATCATCCAATATAACCTACATAAATAGAGTATACGTACGAACCCGTGAAGGTATTTAAATTCCTTGTTCTCCACGGCTTCTCTGAGCTTTCGCCGAACAAATTTTCTCCAATAATATACATCCTCCAGTGTTACATATATTTATAGATACACGGACATAAATATATTCATCACATACTCGTTAATCTCCGTACTGGCGGAGTTTCTTTCGAAATTAACGATAATTGTGATAAACGACAGGGAGGGTACTCTGATCGAAAGACTTGGCGATAATATATAATGGAATTCTTCGGCAGATTGGCAATTGTTTTTATCGCTATGGATTAACGGGATATATCATTAATATATAGATATATCTATATGTATATGAACACAGGATATGCCTTCGGGTTCTCCTATAGTCATTAATTTCGAACGATTTCTTTTTTGTTCCTTTTTTTTTTTTTTATAACGCGCAGTATTTTACGTTCGTTGAAAGACTTTTGCGGTCCAGTTGCTCCAGATATACGAATATGTTAAAATTGATATTATTACACACGAGTTCACATTGTTACCTTTTATTTTCCATTACGATCGTATCACGTGCGCATATTCGAGAATTGTCCGATAAATAAAAACTTTACGATGACGTTTTAATTACGCTTAACGATCATATTAGCTCGATCGTTTTCTAGTTTTTTTTTTTTTTTTTATATACAATTGTCAAATATTCTTTGTCATTAATCTAACAATGGACATATTTAATCAAAATTCATTTTTTATCTAAACCTTAAACTCACACTTTCGGACTCTTGAAATCATTCTTTCTTCATTTTTTGTAGCGCAAAGAATATTGCTCTTTCGGTTTAAGGGGCCAGTCCACTTTGGAGCCACGAAAAAAAGGCTATTTTCGCGATTTTTTTTTGAGGATTTTATAGATGATATGAATATAAAAGTTGTTGGGCTTGATAAATAAAGTCTTGTAATACATAAAAAAAAAAATTTTTATTCATTTTTAAGTACAAAAACTATAGTTCAACGTAATGCCTCAAAAATAGGTGGGCTAGGTAGCTCCATCACAACTCGGCAACGGCTTGTCAGAAACACAAAAATCAAAGTCCATTAGATTCAGTATGACACCAGCTACAAAATGACCCTTGGATATAAAGTTTTATCAAAAAACAAAAAAATGGCAGATGAAAAACGAAAAAAGTAAAAAAAAACGCGTTTTTTTCGCAGTTTTTCACAAAAAAAATAGTAAAAATCAAAATTTTAAAATCATCGAGGGTCGTCTTGTTGCGAATTATGTTTACAATATGTGGTTCAAATTTCAAGAGAATCGGTTTAATAGTTTTAGAGATACGATGGAGCTAGATTTTGAAAACGTTGTTTCGAGATAAACGCGTTTGAGCGCGCTATACGCTCAGACGAAATGCGGTCCTGACGTTCAGGTAAAAAAAAAATACTTAGAGAGCTCGGATTTTCATAAAATTTTGACACAATATTTCTGAATGTATGTACTTTCGAAAACAGTAAAAAAAATCGATTTTTTGAAATTTTCAAAGTGGACTGGCCCCTTAACACAGTTTTGGTCCTCAATTATCAACGATCCATCACTTTTTTTGTACTGTAATAATTTTTAGATAGATTTTTAATTTAGGTTAATGAATTTTTTGGGTCGCTGACGATTTTTTACCGTTTTACTTTTATGAATAAAGTACCCGTAGCATTCATGACCAGAGTTCTCGTCTTTTGCCCATATATATGCACATATGTATATATACATACGTGCATTGGAGTATTCTGGCGGAAATAATGATGTTGATAGCGGATCTACTTCGGACTTTTAGGAAGTAAACTCTCCGTCACCGAGTTCCGTATGTCCTAACGGATTTTTAATTTCCTCCCCATTTCTGTCTCCCTCTCGCGTTTCCTTACAAGTTTTAATTATTATTCCATTGTCTTAACTGGTGCATGGATCTTGTCATCACGTGTGGAGACTTGTGTGAAATTGTCGCGTGCCGCAATTTACCAAATTTATAGCTATAAATACTTTTACGAGTCTATAGTTTGGATAAAATTATCCTCTCATAAAAAGTAGAACTAAACGTAAAAAAAACTCATTAAAAGAACTAAAAATATTCATAAGTAATAATAATTTTAGTGCAGATTTATAGTCATATCTTTATTTCTTGAAAGGCTCGAGACTGCACAATATTATGAGGATTAAAATTAATTTTATTTTTTATTCTACTCGATCGATAAGATGTTGACAAAATTATAGTGCCTACAATTTGAATTTATAGCTTCCGCTATTTCCATTACTTATTTATCGATCTCTTTAACTTTCACCCAAAATTTCACACGCATATTCATTTTGTCAGCATGTTGGGAAAAAAAAATCTCTGTTCTTTCAATTCCAGTGCGTTCTTAATGCAGGATTGAAGTCTGATATTAATTATTTTTTTTAATTCATGGAAAAAGTGGAAATCACGGCCTACGTATCATTGCGAGCGTCGTTGCGGGTCGACGGTCTCGTCCTCCTCGCAACTATACGCACATGGATCTTATTTATATAGATATACGCATATATATGAGTATATGTTAAACTGTTTTGCGAGTAGGTGTCACTACTTTCTCCATTATCGTAACGGTTTATTTCTCCCGTATATCCTAATTCAAGTTTCCGTATCTCCGGTACCCTCTTTTGCCACATGATATCACAAGGATTTTACTTTTCTGTGTTGGTGCCTTTTTTGCCCTGAAATAATTTTTACTGTATATGCAAACGACAGGACTTGATTCAAATGAATAATTTTATTATTCGATATTTCTGTATCATTAACTTATTGAAAGATTCAAATCTATTTAAACGAATACTTTAATTATTTTTATTATCTACACGATAATAAAAATACAGAGATTTTTACACGAAATTTTAACGTAGATTTAAAGAAATATTTACTATGTTTTGTAGCAACGCTGGACTATATCGGCATTATATTCAATTTTACAAGAGCAAATAGTAATTTGGACGGCGAGAGCATTTTTCTCAAATTTTACTATGTAAGGCTTACGAAATTTTGCTTTGTACCTTTTTCAAATTTAACTATGTATCGCTTATTACACGTTGCTACGTTGCTCTCTTCAATTTTATTAATTACTGCTCTCGAAATTTTACTATGTGTCAACCTCAAATTTTGCAATGTACTGCTCGCGACATCTTGCTATATGAGAATCTCAAATTCTCTAGCTCGCGAAAATCTCTTATGCGTCACTCGAATTTTACTATGCATGAGCACCAAAATTTGGTATTTTTATATTTCGAAAAGGTTTATAAATGCCTCCTTCTGAAATGTCGTGTGTAGGTGAGAATGGAGAATGATACATATATCTTTTTGTGAAGCAAATAGATTGGGGTTAAGGTGTCAGAAGCAGTAAATAATTTCAATAGCACATATGCATGTACAAATGTTTGTATTTATTGTAAAAATGTTGCATAAATTTACTTTACAAGTTTGTATACACTAAGTTACAAAAACTCCCTCTCCCATTTCCGATGTACATTTTTTTCCCTTTATATGTTTACGTTACATTCACATATACATAGATTATATAGATATATAGATTATATATTGTAGATAAATATTATACATTACATAGATAGATAGATTGCGTTAAAACTGACTTTACACGTAGGCTAATAATATTTGTCCTTGAAGAAATATCACTTCGCACCAATACACACAAATTTTGATAATGCTTGGAATGTTTTTACAGCCATGTGCTCGCCACGATGGTCGAATAAAGACTGATGTCTAGCGTTAGTTTACAAGTACAAAGCCTGTCCGTAAACAAAGCGAATACTCGAAATTTTACTATGTGCCACTAGTAAATTTTCATGTTGAAAATCGAAGTACCTCAGCTCTTTCGTCTTGACGCAAATTTTACTATGTTATTCAGTAAGATTCGGTGAGAAAACAAGCAATGATTATATTACTTCTAAAACAAATTACAATATGGAATCAAATTATGTTCTCCAATAAAATTCAATTCGGAAACAAGTAACGATTACGGCTTGTCAAAAGCTAAAAAGACAGAATCAATTTTTCATCCGGCACACAGGAAAAATATTTCGTATGCTGCTAAACAAAATATAGTCAAGAATGACTTTTGGAGTGGTGCAGTGACAAATTTACTATAGGCCACGTTAAAAATTCGCCGAATTAATGTATGTTTTCGTATTTTGAACATCGATTGTTTTCATAATGACGATATACTCCGACGTTACTATAAAAACATAGTAATTTTTCGTGTAAAATTCTTTCCGTGTATTTTTCCAAAAATTTAATTACTAATGATAACTCATTATTTTTTAATTGTAAATATTAAAAATTAATTGTAAATATATGTAATATTAATTAAGTACCGTGTCTCGTACAGTTTTTTTTGTTATATACAAATGAGTTCACTGATTCCAAGCAAATTTAACAGATTTTACCTTCATTGGCCTCCATCTTCATTGAATGCTTCTATATTTTCTGTATCACTTCTGGAACGCGTCTCTCGTCGCGTGCGGTCTCACGGTCGCGGTTTCATATGCGATCCACCCTGACTCGTCTCTACCGTACAAAGTGCACGTCGAACGTGAAATCACGTGCACGTGACATATGTGGAATTAATTTGCAATCCGGAGATAGAGTCGCGCTTCAAAGTAATTCCTTTCGTACATAGATTTGTTTTCACGTATGTACTAGTTCGAACATCTTTTTCCCACAAAAATTCGTCATTAACGGGGTCATCCCATGTGACAGCTATTTTTTTTCGCTTTTTTTGGGAATTTTTTTTTGATGAACCATTAAAACACATTATCCTTGAATTTTTACCACACATTTATTAACATTTTTACAGTCCCTTAGAATTTTATGAAACAAAAATAATGAGCTGAATCAACTTTACACCGTTTGAAAGACACTCATGTGTTGGTTGACGGCTGCCATGATTCCAGAGGTTTTGCTTATCTAAAATCAAAAAATCAAACGGCATTTTAATTTGTAGATCCGAGGCTATCCCTGGAACTAGAATAAAGTAAAAATATAGAAAATTGAATTTTTGGCACGGTTTTAAATGTTAAGATCCAAGTTTCGTCGTTTTTTTCGACTTTTAAAACCGTGCCAAAAATTCAATTTTCGATATTTTTACTTTACTCTAGTTCCAGCGATAGTCTCAGGTCTACAAATTAAAATCCCGTTTGATTTTTTGATTTCAGATGAGCAAAACCTCCGGAATCATGGCAGCCGTCAACCAACACATGAGTGTCTTCCGAACGGTGTAAAGTCGATTCAACTCGTTATTTTTATTTGATAAGATTCTAAGGGACTGTAAAAATATTAATAAATATGTGGCCAAAATTCAAAGATATTGTGTTTTAACGGTTCATCAAAAAAAACTCCCAAAAAAGCTAAAAAAAAAATAGCTGTCACATGGGATGACCCCGTTAAATGAAATGTCTAATTAGCTGATGTTTTGCTATAATTATATTGCAAATGAATCACATTTATTAGTCCCATTATTTGAGGGATTAACTCAAATCGATCATATTTTGAAATCCTTCGGATAAATATATTTTATTTATTACACATGCATGCAAATAAATTTTTGAGATCACAAAGCGTCACGTAAACATACACTTAGCAATTTTTTGTCACGATGACGTTATTTTCCTTTTTCACGCGTCACGATTTTTTCATAGTCTCAATATTTATGATTCATTGATCCTCTGGCGCGAGAGTGAGTCTTATTTAAGTGCATTTATTTTTATTTGGTTTTCAAATCTGTTATATTGACCCCGCTTTTCTCTGCCTTGGCAAAATCGTTGTTAAGCCTCACCTACGCGAAATAAAAGTCATTGGGACACTGAAAGATCGGCACACGTCCAGTATTCGTCCAAGCGTCGAGTTTTAATTGAAAGGAAAAAAAACATTGCTTCCCACGTAATTGTCCTTCGATTTCTGTTTCCACCTACAATCGCACGTGACTGATCAAGTCATAGTTAAAAATTGTCACCGATGACGTTGCAGTGTCGCCAAACTTTAACATCGATTGTTCGTTTTTTCAAACTTTATGTCAAATATATTATCTTTTTTTTTTCATGAACCAATAAGTACTGAAAATAAAATCTTTCATTCCCTTTAGTTTGTTTCATTCAGACTAACAACCGTGAAATCATTTTCCAAATCATTGTGAATTATTTCAATCATACTGTTGTACCTTTTAGATTTTTAGATTGTAAAATCACGGTCCGTAAATTCTTAACTTATATTTTCTAAATTCGAAATGGAGAGCAATTCTTTTATTGAGAGACCAAAATATATAGTATGAATAATTCGAAAGTGAATTTTTCGAATGACTAAAAATTAGAAGTACAGAATAGCGAACGTTGTGAAGCACGAAGAATGACAAGCAATACTTTACAGCCCAGAGGCTCTTGCTATTTCGACCGTTCGACTTTCTGATGTTTCGCTATTTTGACCACATTAATATTTTGTCTTTCGTTAAAATATATTTGAAATTGTGAATATTCATAATATTGCCGATTTCAGTATTTGACGACTCGAATGCGTAATAGTCGAACTTTTGTAAAATCGCTATTCCAGCCTTCGTCATTTGGGCTACTGTTATATTTTCTTTTTGACGTAAATGTACTTCGAACTCTTTCATTTCTTATTTTTTTTTATTTGCAGCATAAAGGCTATAGTAGAATTAGTCTGTATACATACTACTATTCTTCAATTTAAAAATTCGCAGTTTTAGCCGTGTTGCAACGCGAATAGTGCGCATCGTTTTTTTTTTCATTCAATTTTTTTTTTTTCATTTTTTTCATTCAATTTTTTTTTTTCATTCAATTTTTTTCATTCAAGAATTCAAAGAGCGTTGGGTACCGTTAGGCCCAGCGCAGGTAAAGAGCTGCAGTGGACATCGCGTTTATTGCCGAGATGTGGCTGCCACCCGGAGCATTTGGGAAATCGGGAATTTTTGAGTGGGACTTTTCCTACGTACCCTTTTTTTATTATTGACGTTTTTTTCCTTTTTTTTACGGAAGAACGTATCTTAATCGCGACCAAAGGGGGTTGGTCACGTTTCGGCAATTGACGCGGAGAAATTCGAGTGTTCCTTAGTTTTTCACATTTTTTTTGAATATTGGTTTTCACTCCATCTTTTTGTCCATTGCAGCAGCCAATCAAATTATCTCTTTATTTTTGTAAAAAGGGGTATTTATCCTCTTCCATCATGTTAAAACATTTTTGTAAAAACAGATTCGTAACGAACTCCGAGCTGCTCACGTCGGAGCATCTTGTCTATACCGAATAAATAGTTGTTGTTATATTTTATGAAAGTAACTCAACTATTTTTGATTCATTTATTTCAAACTACCTAACTCTCTGTAAAAAGAAGGTTAGGACATCGTCACGGGACGATACAAGCCGTTCGAAGTTTTAATCATTCGAAAATCTTACTCCCACCCCATAAATTTTGATAAAAAAAGTTAGATATCGTTTGGCTGAAATTGTATTCAAATCGAGTGAATCAGTAAATTACTATCAACGATAAATAATGATATTTATCTTTGTTATACATCGCTGGTGAATCACAATTCGTATTTTCATTTAATGATGTCGATTTTATCAAGTACGTTTTTTTTTTACTTCTCTTTTACATTAATATTTTTTTCATATTTTTAATTTCGTCAATTATGGACGACGCTGACTCCTCGGAATTCACACTTTCGAATTTGGCGTCACATCTTTTTGCGTTTCGAGACATAAAATTTTGTTGAACGTAATTCGTTTTCTCGATCGTATGACGAAACGACTCCGAGCTCGAGAACCGCGATTTATTCGGAAAAAAATCGCCCGAAAATTATAAATCAAAAAGTTAAATGAATGTACGAAAAATGTGGGTACTGAAAAAAATGCACAACCAACATAAAATTAAAAATGTTATAATTATAATCGAATTCAATTTTGGTCGGGAGACTACAATTGTGGTCTTTAACTAAGTCATCGAATGAGAAAAGAGACGTTCCCCGATCACAATTGAATTCGATTATAATTATAACGTTTTTAATTTTATGTTGGTTGTACATTTTTTCAGTATCCACATTTTTCGTACATTCATTTAACTTTTTGATTTTTAATTTTCGCATGCAAGTTACTTATCCTACCATCAATTAAAATTGACCAGAAAAATTGAATCTCGATGGAGTTGCACTTACCAATCGAATGATTTTTTATTTTTCTGTGTTATTTTGGATCAATTTTTATTTCACATTTTTTAAAGTTCACTACTACTTCTCGTGGGGAGTTTTTATTTCATTTATTTTCCAAACATTACTTTCTTTTTTTGAGACATTTTTTAAACAATATATTTTCATATCCCTATATCGTGTTATTTTTATTTTTCATTCATTACCTTCGCACCTCCACAAATGACCTCCAGCTCGCCAAGGCGAAGGAAACTTATCGGTATAATCTGCAGCAAGAAATGAGTAACAGAAACTCCGCTTATCTATTCCATTCTGCAATGTCGCGAAATTGGATCGGAAATGTCGTTAACCTATTTTTTTGTTTGTTTTTAGAGTCTGAGAAAAACAAGCAAGCATCGTTGACACAGATTCAAAATCGGTGATTCTAAGGTTTTAACACCTTGTTGAATTTGATTAGAACTGCAAATAAGGAAGAAACTTGACCTAAAGGTTTAACATTTTATCAAATTTTATTAGACAGATAATTGAGGAACTTGAAACTTGTCGTTGTACTTAATTTTCTTGTTGATATTGTTAAAAATAAAAAAAATTATCATTAGTAAAAAACATTTTCGGACTAGATTAAAAAAAGGGTTTTAATTATTTAAAAATAATTTGACTTCCTAGAACAATCGAAAAATCATAAGAATCGTTTTCGCTTTTGGAATTACAAAAGAATAATGAAACTCTTATTATTAGAGTTTTTGAAGTGATTAAAATAATTCGCCGCTATCGTTTAACGTATTTATTATTTTTGCATCGTCCTACTCGGGACAGGTGAGAAACGGACTGGTTTTCGATAGTCGAGACACACTCGCAAGGGAATGCCCGGCTGAGAGACTAAAGCGAGCATAGTCCTCGCGTGGTCGTAAAGTTGGTCGCAGGCGCGTGTGTGTTTCGCCCACGCAATTGTTACACGCGATGTAAATGCGCACGAGCCGCTCGTGTCCTTGCCTTTGCAGCTCTCGCAAAGTGTTTCATGTGCTTGCTTTACGTGTACACATGTATGTTCATGCACAGGGTGTCCGGACGCCAAAGAATTTCATAATTAGAATTAATAGTGGCCATTTATAGCATTTTAATTTATCTTTTTATTTTTTAAATTTCTTGTAACTCGAAGTATTAATTTTTCGATCAGGGCTTAGCTACTTTTTCAGAAGTTGGCGTCTTCATTTTTTTTGTGCATCAGTTTAATTTATTATTAGGAATTTTATTGTTAACAATTAAAATATTTTTGGTTTCTAACCCAGCAAATACGCTTCGATTATCCGCAATCTCAAAAATATTGAATCTTTGATTCGCGAGAAAAAAGTTGTTCTTTTTCGTCAGTTTGCTAGAAAAAACAAAAAAAAAAAAATAGAAATAAAATGGTATAAAGCAGTTTTTGACAATTATATTTTACGGGATTTTGCCAATTGGACACCCTGTATATCGGTTAATACCGGCACACACATACGCACACAATATATATTCATGTGTAGAGTTTTTCGTGCTAAGGATCAACCAGGTGACCTGTAATGTTTGCCGCGCCAAAGTCTAATGTGGGCGCCATTTACTGTTACACCTTTTCTCTCATCCACGCTGATTCTTAAATACATGATTTGTATAGGTATATATAAATATATATACGATGTAGTCGATCATACGTTCACGTCACGTGTATCCTATCACTTATTGCGTTCTCATACCCAGAATTCGATCGAGTGCTACCTGAATTTTTAATTTACGAGCAAAGAAAGCAACGACGAGTGCCTTTCTAACGAAAAATCGGTTGAAATAGAAATTTTTACTGTAAATCCGTAATTCAACCAATCGGAAGATTGCAATAACGAGTTGAAAATAATTGAAGATTATTCAAACAGAGTAGAAGGTTTCAAATGATTTTTGTGATCGCATAAATCTCGTTCAAAACTTCGATAAAACGAATTTTTAAAGAATTTAAAAGAACTGAAGAAGATTCATCGAGAACAAAAGATGGAAATTTAGATACCAAAATGCGAGAACTATGAACGTCGACCTACTCTTTTTAGGAATTTTTTACCAAGCCTTCTCGTCCGACATCCTCAATTTGTCGCCTCGTTACATCGGGTGTGCAACAAAAGAGCCAATATTAAAGTTTATACTCTCCGTCATATTCTTCGCTCGTCAATCTTCCATCTTCCTTCTCAAATCACTTTTTTTCTCTTCTTTCTCCATTTCTCTCTCTACCTTTTTAAATACGTCACGGCTTATAAACCTCAAGAAACTTTGCTATCGATTTCCGGCGCCCCTCGGACCCCTTTCGTTTACTAGTTGCATATATATGTAACAATTTATGTATGTTGACTTTCCCCCGGTGCCATACCGCAAGACCAGGAAGCGTGTCGGGCCCTACTGGCCATCTCGTTCTGGTCGTTCTCCTCTCTGATGACGTATTATTAGCTATATGTATATTCAATCTACATATTATAACGAATACAAAGAGAATACTAATCGGGAAATGCCCTCATGATTTTTCCTGTACTACTCGAAAGCCCAAAACAATAATTTTTTTATTTATTCGGTAATGACAGCGACGCAATTAATCAAGGTCTACGTCGTTGCCTATATCACTCTAAGTCCTTTCAACAAAGCAGATTCCTGGTTGATTCTGAAACTCGCTCTGGCATTCCCTCCACTCCATACGCAAACTGATCGATTTCGATGAGTATAAATCTAGAGTTTCTATAGTCAAATTCTGAAAATCAATTTTTTATGTAGGAGGCTTCGATGAGGTTTTTGACAGACCGAATAGTACGTAATCTTATTTCCTTCTATCCGAAAAAAAGCCTCGCATATCGGCACGAATAAACGATAACTGGGGCTCGATTTCTAAACAGGAAAAAAGCTACAGCCATTTTTGTATAGTAGCCAAAAAATCACTTTTTTTATTCGCGTTTTCTTAGCCTTCGATGAAAAAATGTGTTTGATTTTGAAAAATCCTCGTAAGTAGATGAAAAATCGAAGACAATGATTTTAAATTCGTTTTGATATCTTGATATCTGCAAAAATAACAATACTGTGTTTTGAAAGAAAGTCGTCTCACCGGTTGCGATTACCGAAAACGAAAAAGTCCCGAAACTTCAACTGGTCGTGACCTTATTTTCAAAAGAGTACACTGACCACTTTAAACTTACCACTTTGAGTTATACGAAATTTAATTTGACAAAAAGTGACCAGTTTTCACGGAGTAGTAATTTTTAACATTGTTTTTGCGTGAATACAAAAAATTAAATAGATTTTTCTCAAGGGTTATGAGTTTAAAAAATTAAGGTCAATACTAATGAGATACATTTTTTAATTGAATGTTTCCTCTGATTTTTCTAATGGAACGAATTTTAATCTGTTTCGTTTTTCCTTTGCTGTACTTTTTTAACGTTTACTCAAAAGAGTCGGCGGAAATAATGACGAGTTTAGCTATTGTTAACGAGATTTCGTAAAGCAAGAGACCTCATGACGCATTGTGCGTTAAATTTTTCATTAATGAAGCTATACGCTTTGCGAGAACGGTTTAAATTTGTTAAAAGATTCTACTGCAAAAAGTTCCGTCGACTCTGACGACGGAACAAATACACACACTCAGGGAACTCAAAATTGTCGAGCGTTTATAGTCGCTTCGTGACTTTTTCTCGAAACTTTACTCTCGATTGTGACATTGCATGGATGGTATGTGCACAAATGTGTGCTTAACGAGTTAAAGTCCCCGCGGAAAGTCAACAGTCCGAAGACGAGAGTCTACGATGAACAAGAGACAAAATGTGGCGAGTGGGGCAAAATGGTCTGCCATTGGAAATAAACGAGTTTTAATACATCTCATAAATTTTGAAATTATATTCTTCCAATTCAGTGTCAAGTAAATTTACGAGAACGTTAATCTTATGCGTTTTTCATTAATTTGCGAGTCTACAAAAATTATCGATTCCACACTTGAAAACAATTTTTATTCCTATTATATCTTGCGTGAGCGGAATATATTTTTTTCAAAATTGCCTATGTATAAAGGTTCTTTTTTAGTTTATGAAATTAGTTTGCTAAACTTTTAGAAGTCGCAGCCCATAAAATAATTTTCAAGGTTCATACATATTTTATGGAGTTGCCTGTTTCCATTTAACGGTGGTTCATTTTGCTCCATGTTCTCCTATGGATGTCTGATACTTATTACGACACCGAGAATATAAATAAGAATTTTTGAAATTCCTTATTCAGTAAATCACACAAATTAAAGACAAATAAATAGAAAATGAATTGAACCTCCGTGTACGGACTCGAGGTTTCTCATGGAAAATATATTTGTTTAGCAAGTGAAGAAATACCCATAAAATATCCGATTGACTATTATTTTATTTTCACTGATATAAAAAATTATACTCTTTAAACTACAATAATATATTGTGCTCGTAAAAACATGTGTGTATACGTAAAATCGACGTGTGATGCAATAAAAAAGAATACACGAGCGAAGGAGCGCGTTAAATCGACGTGTCGATTGAACAATCGTATCACGATTATTCGTTGAGAAAAATGCAATTCAATTGATGATTAATAGATCTTTTGAAACCCTCACGTATCTTCATGCAAACACTGTATTTTTTCTTCGTTCTCTATGTATATTCGAAATGACTGAAGTATACTTTTCATTCTTGCAAAATGGAGACAGAACTAGTTTATTTTTATTCGGATTACCAGATCTTTGAGGAAGGGAAATTTTAAATTGCATTTTTTTTATTATTATTGAATATGCTCTATCTGAGACAACGTGCAGAGATTGGTTTAGACAATTCAAAAGTAGTGATTTTGACCTTAAAGACAAAGAACGTTCAGGACAGCCGAAAAAATTTGAAGATGAAGAATTGGAGGCCTTACTCAATGAAGATCGATATGTCAGACCCTTAAAGAATTGTATGACACATTAAACGTTACTGAAATGGCTGTTAGTAAACTTTTACATAATCTTGGACTGGTTCAAAAAGCGGGAAATTGGTTACCACATCAATAAAACGAGAGACAACTCGAAAAGCGAAAAACGATTTGTGAATTGCTCCTCGAACGATGTGAAAAGAAGTCATTTTTACATCGAATCGTGACTGGCGATGAGAAATGGGTTTATTATAAAAATCCCAAACGAAAAAAGCATCAGTACTGTCAGGTGAACCAGGTCCATCTACGCCAAAACGCAGTATTCATACTCAAAAGGTGATGCTGTATGTTTGGTGGGATCAAGAAGGTACGGTGTACCACGAGTTGCTGAAACCAGGTGAAACGATCACAGAGCTGTTCGCTATAAATAACAATTAAGGCCTTACATACGTCCAGAATTTTCAAAAAATTGATTTTTTTTACAGATTATTATACTCTATAGTTTCAGGCGTATTTCTGTGTAAGTCGATTGTACAAATTCCCCATAGATCGAAAGTTATTATAGAAAACGTGACTGCCCAACGAGAGTCTGATGCGCGCAGGTAGATGTCCCTTGTTTGAGGCAGCTGGCTCGATTGGAAAAAAATAAACAACAACAATTGTTTACTGACAAGGAAGGCATACAATATGAAGCTGGAATGGGAGATTAAACGTAAGTTAAAAAAATAAATTAAAAAATTCATAAAGTTCTTGCTTTAGCTGCGCGCGACTTCGAGCGAAACGCACTTGAAACTTTAAATGCATTTTTCTCAAAACTACTTTTTCTGGCACGGTCTGCATGATAACTCATACAGTTTTTAATATTTTTTGATGCTTTTTTTTTTTTAAATATTCGATATTGTTTTCTCTATAGTCTGTCGAGTCGGATTTTTGATGTTGTGATTAAAAAATTTTATAAACATAATTAAAGTGTGACATTTATGACACAAAATGCACACTTTTTTTTAAACTACCGTAAATTGCCAAAATTTTTCGAATTTCAAAAATCCGGCTCGACAGACTATAACTACAACTTTATTTTACAAGAATTTTTTTACGTTTTGCAGATCCATCAGCATTTCAAGAAGAAATGATGCAGACCGTGGAGCAACTTTTTTTTCATAGTTCTTCGGGAAACGTGATTTTTTATGTTGTAATTTTTGAAAAAAAAAATGAAATAATTTTTTTTATAAAGTTTAAATACTAATAAACAATGTGTAAAAATTATTTTTATTAATTTCTATTGCTATCTCTTCTAAAAACAGTTTTTCTTTTAGCGCGTTTTAGGCGCTGCTGGACGTATGTAAGGCCTTAATGAAACTAAACCAGGAATTGAAAAAAAAGCGGCCTGAGTACGCCAAACGTCATAACAAACTAATTTTGCTCCATGACAATGCTCGGCCACATGTAGCTGAAACCGTAAAAAAGTATATAAAGGACATGAACTGGGAAGTCTTACCTCACTCGTCGTATTCACCTGACACAGCACCGTCTGATTATCATTTGTTTAGAGCGATTCAGAATGATTTGTCATCACATCATTTCGAGTTTTTTGAAGATATCAAAAAATGGATCGATGAATGGATCGCCTTAAAAAGCAACAATTTCTGTTGGTGTGGAATTCATTTGTTGCGTGAAAGATGGGAAAAGGTCGTAGCTTCTGAAGGACAATACTTCGAATAAAAGAGAATGTACCGTAAACTATAAATAATTTTTTTTTTAATTGAAAAACAGCGGGAATTAAGTTTAAAACCCAATATTATAGGGAATTTGTGTGCATCTTAAATTCATATAGATTTTGTTGATTTCCCAAAAGAAAAAAATACATTTTTCGTAATATTTGAAATCGTATTTATAATTTTTCATAATGCGGTTCGGCAAAGTGTAACTGCATTTGCAAAATTCTTGGAGCCATCTACGACAAATGTTTAATGCAACGCGAGCTCCTGTCTTTCGCGCGCTCTCTCTCTCTCTCTCTCTCCGTTTACGTGCTTTGAATAGCAATTTTTCATTCATACCACATCGTAGCAATGGATCCTGAATGTACATATATATTGATGTCGTATGTGCGTGCTGCGAAGGATAGTGCGTATTTGCTCCTTCTACGATTGCAAGGATCGAAACAGCACTTGGCGAAAGGATTGCGAAGTTCTACGAATCCACAGCCAACGTATTTATGTTTGTATATATATATTTGTGTACGTATAAGCAAAGCATATTCCAAGCATACCTTAAAGTACTCTGCGATCGTACTGATCATATCCTAACCTGTCGGCTTCTCTAAACGTATGTACGAAACAATGTGCTGAGCATACAACTTGAATAAAAAATAAGTCTAAAACATTATTTTCCGATGAAGAAATATGAGTTAGTTAAAAACAAATAAGCATTAAAAAATGACGATGAAGAAATATGAGTTAGTTAAAAACAAATAAGCATTAAAAAAAAATCATTTTCGATACTGTTTATTTTAATGTAAACACGAACGAGTTAAATACAAAAAAAAATAGATTTTTTGTTTTAATAATTCTCTTTTAAGTTTGTCCCGCTGATAAGTTTTTTTCCAATTAAAAAACTTGTTTATAATTAGGATAGAATTTAACTATTTTTTTTTGTGCGCCAACATTTTTTCAAGTCGTGACAATTTGAGATCTCACTCTCGACTCTCTCGATCATTAGTTCTCCTCGCGGAGAAATTATCCCAGGCAACACGTGCAACAGTCAACGAGTAATTTTCGCGCCGAGCATATCTCACTCTCGTTTTATTCTCTTGATGAGGAGAGATGTCGCGATGTTTTTTCTTTTTTTCTTGTTTTTTTGAACGTTTTTTTTTTTTCTCGTTTTCGTGTTCTCATTTCCATCACTCTCGACGGCGTACTTCATCCTGCATAAATTCCGAGGATTACCTGGGAAGAATTCATGGAAATTTATAAACGTTTACACTCGCATATGCAGCTCATTGCGCAACGAAAGTAATCGCATTAAATTGACGGAATTAACCTAATCGCTCCGAGCTACAGATCCCATAGAGAATCTAATGATGCAGCAAGTTTTCATGCACCTTTACCTCTTCATTCAACGTGTGTATCACTTCCATCTCACGACCGACATCAACAAAGTTATTTTCTTTTTCTAAACTTTATAAAAATGAATTATTGTTCACGTTAAATCATAGAAAATAATGGATTAACAATATAATAACCCGAATATTCCGATCATTGTATTTTCATTATATTATTACCGATCGCAGCGAGTTTATTTATTTATTGGCGAGTTAAAAATACGATGCAATCGTTAAATTACTATCGCATTAAATAATAATGTTAATACATAGTTTACACTTTTTTTTTTAATAATTTTATTCGAATATATATATTTTTCTAACATTGACACAGTTGATTTTTTTTATACAATCATGGCTCATGCAGTTTTGGGATACAGAAACGAAATTCTCTACTTTCATCATTCCAGCCTGTCGAATTTTTGATTATTTTCAATAATATTTATTTGTAATGGCAGAACGAATAATGTTTTTGTTAATATCCGTTGTAAAATTTCAAGAGGTGATTTTTTAAAGATAACGATCATTTTTTTTCCATCTCCTGTTCAGGGCACCGAGATGAGTACATAATGATAGGCGGTACATAACGATTTCGTGCGGTACGAAAAAACACTGCGCCACCTATCGCGCGCCATGAGTTTTCAAAGGGATTCTCGCGTACGTTATTACGAAACAATGAAGAGCTCGTTAGAGGTTTACTCCCTGGTGCTACCCTCCAATAAGTGTACATATATGTTTGTATATATATGTATACAGGATTCGTTACGACCTTGCGATGAAAGGAAACGCGAATTATCGTTCAGGAACGTTGAAACAATAGTGAATGAAGATTTAAGGGTACCGTACGTCGTGTTGTGGCTTTCAAGACCCCTAACATCCCTTCTATTTAGTATTCCAATACTATTACTACATATATGGGGTATTTTACTCCAAATTATTGAGTTTTCGAAAGCTGCAGTTTTTTTGGCACTTTGCCTTTTTTCTATTGATACAAAATCTAGCTTCCATGGTATCGCATTTTTTCTTACGTTTCTTTTTGTACTCCATTAACGGGAGAAACCAGTTTAGGAGGCCGAAATTTTGGTGTTTTTCGTGAATTTTTTTAACAGGGAAGGAATAATCAGAATTTGTTTAAACTTGGAGGATATTTTATTCATGTTTTGAAGTACACTTTGTAATTTTTTCAAGTTATTTCCGCCGGAAATAGTGGAGTTAGAAGCTGCTGTCCATAGACGATCGCCATCCGAGTTTTTTGCTGGTGGGCATTCCTGAAGTCACAATTTTTATCTTTCTTTATTTTTTTTTTGTTAACAACATATTTCCTAAGAATATGAACCTAATTGTGATAAAAAAAAGTTGAAAATTGCATGTTTTTGAGATGTTTGAACACAATGTCAAGTTTTTATATCATGTTTTTTCACATTTGTTGCATTAAAAAAAATATTTTTAATAATAATATCATCCCAGAGTTAGGTTCATATAGATTGTAATTAAGTAAAGAATATTCACACAAATTTTCAGAACGATTGGTCAATAACTTTTTGAGCTAGAATGCCCACCAGTTGAAAAAAGTCGTCCATGGACAGCAGCTTCTAACTCTACTATTTCCGGCGGAAATGACTTGAAAAAATTACAAAGTGTACTTTAAAACATGAGTGAAATATCCTCCAAGTTTAAACAAATACTGATTATTCCTTCCCTATTAAAAAAATTCACGAAAAACACCAAAATTTCGGCCTCCTAAACTGGTTTCTCCCGTTAATTTGGAACTAAACAGGAGGCCAAGAATCGAACCGGGCATTTATTTATTTTGACAGCAACATCTTTCGGTTTCTTAACTGATTATTGATACAATTGATTGTACTGTATTATTCAGGGATTTGAAAAATAATTTTGATTCGTTCAATTATTGTAGGAGGTTGCGATTAAATTGGTAAATTTTGGATGGAATGTCTTGCACGTTTAGGTACACAAATGTCCCTTGAGTATTTCTCGATTTTCCTCGTGCAACTGTGAATCCAAGGCGTTTTTTTTTTCGCAAGTTTATTTTTCTTAGAAAATAGCCTGAACAGCGTACTAACGATGCACTTAGATAATGAGTGCTCGACTGATAAAACTTTACGAGAGTCGGATGTTTTCCTTTGCTTCGGTTTACACGCTTTTGCGGTCCAGTTGAAATTTAAACTCGTGCATCTTTTATTGCGGTACGGTCATTTACATGCGCGAATCTACACAATTGAATCCTGGTTCGTGTTCAGCGGGGATTAGCTATGTGCCAACTTGAATCTTACGTCTTTGCAGAACAATGCGCATTTCTCGTTACATCGATTAGAAACGGTGAGATATGGAGGCCAGAAAAAAAAAACACGCACGTGCACTCGTGTGTGGTCTCTGATTTTTCACGAACCTGTTTTTATCGTAAATAATTAGTTGCGTGTTGGATTTAAATAACCGTGCACGATAAATACCACCTGTAAATTGTGAAAATAATTGAGTTACGATTGTTAGATTGCACAGGTAATTTAGATAAGGATTCATTCCAAAATATTGCATTTGAAATTCAGTCGTGCGTGAAAATCAATCACACGTCGATTCAAATTAATTCTATTCAAATTTTCATCAATAACAAGTCTTTATTCGGTCGGCAAATCATTAATAATTATAATCATCGTTGTCCTTATAACTTTGTATTGGAAATACCCGAACAGAGTATTCCAATAAATGATGTACCACTTTAGTCTCACTATTTATTTATCTTGAGATCTCGTGTCCTCTTGATTTCAATGTAACTGTATTCTGACTGTCTCGAGCCTTGATTATAGACTATCAGTCTCGATTAGTCGATCACAGTTGCTGAAAGACCAGGCTTCTCCACGTCACTCTTGTATGCTCAATTTTCTCTGTCTCTTTGTGTACTCTCTCCCTCCCTCTCTCTCTCTCTCTCTCTCTCTCTCTCTCTCTCTCTCTCTCTCTCTCTCTCATTCTTCTTCTCTCCTTTATCCGAATTAATCACGTTCCTTCTTTTCACTCACTCTCTTCCTCTCTCTTTTTTTTATCAATCTGTATTGATTGCCTTTCGGTTTGATTCTCTCGTAACGTTTGATCAACAGGATGAGGGAATCATTGGAATTCTTTTGCATTTATATTGAGTAATATACTTTCTGATGTTGGAACTTGTCTCTCAACCATTCGACATTAGTTTCCTCTCTTTCTCTCTCGCACTCACTCTCTTCATCTTCCTCTTTGTGTTTATTTCTCTGGTCTCTTCTCCTGTCCCCAATTCTCTTTCTCCTCTCTCTTTCTCTCTAAGTAAATTACATAAGATTCTCTTCCGTTCTATCGTTCCATTGGGATGGCAAGTGAATCCTTTGGTTAAAGTTATACAGCATATACGACTCGCGCGCGACTGTCCTGTGATCGATGTAACGATCCTCATTATCTCCTAATGAGACTGGGAGGGGCACAGGATGCTCTCTTCAATGTGCAAATATATATTTGTATTTGTGCGCCAAATACACGGGCATTTGTGCATCGACTGTTTCATGCCAAAAGGACATTGTCCACGTAGATTTGAACCTTGGTTCGTGTCATGTACGCCCTTTTTGTCCTGAAAAACGTTTTTTACACGCGGCTTGATCAGCTGCGCATGGATAGACAGAGAAGATGTAATGCTTGAACCGGAACAGACTGTGGTTGCAATGTTGAGCTTTGATATATATATTAAACGCCAGTTTTTCGTAATTTTGGCTCGCAAGAAGTATCGTGATCGAGTTTTTTTCACGAAATTATACACCGAACGATGTTACATATTTTCGATGAAACACGCACATTTTTTTTCTTTTGGTGCAGAAATTATCGAAAGTCACACGCAGAAATTATACGCCAATTTCCCTTTTATGCTCTTTTTTGTATTCAATGTTTTTGGCTCATCTTTTTTCATGTTCGCCGGGTGTGTGAAGGACGGGAACGCCGACCGATATAATTGTGCAATTTAGATTCAGCTTTACGATTCCGGTTTGGCGTTTATTAAAAGCGAAAGTGGCCACGCGCGTGTGCCCTTTTTTGTCTGTGCGCGTGTGTGTATTAATTTACCAAAGATTCTTGTACCAATATCGTCATCATACGGCTATCACTAATTGAATTTCTTAATATACATGGGGAAAAAAATTACGATACATTAACGCCTTACATACGTCCAGCAGCGCCTAAAACGCGCTAAAAGAAAATCTGTTTTTAGAAAAGATAGCAATAGAAATTAATAAAAATAATTTTTACACATTGTTTATTAGTATTTAAACTTTATAAAAAAATTTATTTCATTTTTTTTTTTCAAAAATTACAACATAAAAAATCACGTTTCCCGAAGCACTATGAAAAAAAAGTTACTCCACGGTCTGCATCATTTCTTCTTGAAATGCTGATGGATCTGCAAAACGTAAAAAAATTCTTGTAAAATAAAGTTGTAGTTATAGTCTGTCGAGCCGGATTTTTGAAATTCGAAAAATTTTGGCAATTTACGGCAGTTTAAAAAAAAGTGTGCATTTTGTGTCATAAATGTCACACTTTAATTATGTTTATAAAATTTTTTAATCACAACATCAAAAATCCGACTCGACAGACTATAGAAAAAACAATTTGGAATATTTAAAAAAAAAAGCATCAAAAAAAATTAAAAACTGTATGAGTTATCATGCAGACCGTGCCAGAAAAGGTAGTTTTGAGAAAAATGCATTTAAAGTTTCAAGTGCGTTTCGCTCGAGACATCTACCTGCGCGCATCGGACTCTCGTTGGGCAGTCACGTTTTCTATAATAACTTTCGATCTATGGGGAATTTGTACAATCGACTTACACAGAAATACGCCTAAAACTATAGAGAATAATAATCTGTAAAAAAAATCGATTTTTTGAAAATTCTGGACGTATGTAATGCCTTAAATGTAACCAAAGCTAACCTGACCTAGCTCTATCCGTGTGTTGCTTCGCCTCAGGCTGCAAAAAAAAAATTAAAGAATAAATCGATGCAGGTCCTCTACGAAATCACAAATTCGGAGATCATTTTTTTTCTCTTCGCGTTATGTTCGGGTATGTTGTATATTTCGTATTTCGACAGCTTATACCAAATTTTTGTCGTAAATTGATATAATTAATTCTCTATTTGACAGAATTTATGGATATATTATATTTCTTCGGATTCGTCGTGGATAACGATTTTTTGAATTTTATTTAAAGTCGAATTTCTCAGCTTCAAATTTCTCGTTCTTATGGATTTATGAATATGTTCTATCTGCGAAGGGGGACCCTCTCTACATTCTTGCCTTTGCCCTTGTCCTGTCTCTTCTTCTTTTATAATTTCTCGACGATTTTCGTGCATCGCCTTCATTCACGAGGTCGCACGTCAGTTTATCTTACATTGGTCCAGCACAATCAGGTTCACAATCATTTATATATACATATAGATATTATATATAACTTTGTATTTATACATTTATGCGTTTGTGAATATCACTGTAGATTTCTGCATTTGTGTGTACACGTTGCAAGGTCGCGGGCCAAGGCGGACTGCCCAGCAACGTTCACTCTTTAAAAAAGGTCTGAAAAAAATTCTTACTCGAGTTTTTATACGAAATTTCGCCGAGAATTGTTCCCATGTCCGTTTGTTCGTGTCTTCGATAATATTTGATCATTTACAATCCTTTTTTTATCGAAATTTTGGTCGTGAACGATTCGTCATCATGCAATGGCCATTTTTCGCTCATTGAAGACCGAATTTATTTTTTTTTTACTTTCATTCACAACTCCGAAACATCCTCGCACCGTGTTTCATTTAAATTTTAAATTTGATGAGAAACCACGTGATACGAAGATTCGAGAAGATAAGAAATTGTCAAAATTAAGGTGGAAGATGAAAAATTTGAAAAAAATGAAGATGGAAGTAAACGAAAAATTTTAGAAATGTGGTTTTTTTTTGTTCACAGCTTCCAGCAATTTCACCAGGTCCTGTTTCCTCTCTTGTCGCCCCTGTATTGCTGAAATACCGGGTTTGTCGACCGCGTTTGCTTCTGGCTGGTTCGAGAGCCGAGATCGATCCGGCTGCCGATGTTGCTCTTCTTCTCGGTGAAGTTTTACTCATCGAGGATGCCGCGAGACAATTCAATCCTATTGGAGGTGAATATTCATTAAATGCGAACAATTCTTCTTTTCAAAAGTTACATCCAATATATTAAAATTCATACGCTTTTAATATTCATACGAAATAAAATTAATTTTTTTTTATTAAACGTTGTAATGTTTTATTGCAGCTGAAAAAATTCACAGTAAAGAAAAAACTGACGAATAATATAAAAAAAAACGTTAAATTAGTAAGGTTCTTAGTTTGCAAGTAAAATATTTCTCTTTTTAATACAGAAATCGTAAATTTTTATGCACTGTCGTGAATTGCTTGGTAAAAAATCTCTATTTGACTTAGTCGTTTTGAAATACACAATTTGTTTATGTACTTAAATTTAACTCGTTTAAATTTCTTCGTTTTTAATAAAATTTTATCTGCCTTTATGAATTTCACTCATTATTCTATTTTCTATTATTAATTCCCCGTTTCCCTTTGCCCCAAAAGATACAGATCGAAAATATCGTGCAACGGAAAAACTTCTTCACGCCGAGGACGAATATCGCGAGATACTTTGCAGCGCAAGGGAACTTTACGCACGTCCACTAGCCCGCAATCATCCTGAATTTCACGATGTTATTTTCCAGCCACTCGCCGAAGTATCGAAAATCAGCGCCGAGCTCTGTGATAGGGTAAGTTTTTAGCACTATATTATTACATTTTTTTCGTCCATTACTTGAATGAAAATTGGACAATGGTTCATTGATTTTGTGACATGAATATTTAGAAATATTATCAATTTATTAATTGATTAATCGATTAAATCAGAATAAAGTCAATGTCAACATTGCACGCATTAAAAATTTTGTTCGTTTTCTCAAATTTACCTTAAGATTTTATTTATAATATTATTACAAAAATGATGAAATTGATAAAAATCGAATTTTGAGGCTTCTTAGTTGTTTGAAAAAAATTGGCCAGAGATCGAATCGTGAAAATTTGCAAATTTATCAATTTATTAATTAATCAGACAATTAGTCATTATTAGTATCGAATTAAATAAATCGGAATTGAATATTTTATGCATTCTTACGTTGATATTTTGTATGCTTCCAACAGAAAACACAAAATAAAACAAAAAACAATATTCTACTGTAAAATTGGATAGAGTTATTGAACAACAGAATGTTTTTTTGTACGTGTCAGAAAATTAGAGAGAAATTCAGTTGAGCAAACCCCTAAGCATATGCAACCATCCGCACTCCGGTGTATCGAAAAAGTTTCTTCTTTACCGACCTTTCGGGATACATGAATCTTTATGCTTGCAGGTTTTAACACCAGATAGCTGTAGTTTCCACGTCATACTTTTGCTTCCCAGCCTGAAACACACACCTGTCGCCTGTGCAGAGAATCACATTCCCACCTCCCTTCTTATTTTTTAAAAACTTTTGTCTCCTTTTTCAGTATGACAACGTAATTAATATGTGCGACTTTGACATTAAGGGGGAGAATACCACTGTGACGGGTCAAAAAAGTGTTATTTTTTGGGAATTTTTTTACTCCGGTTTAAATAATTATTCAAGGATCGGATAAAGGATACTTTATTGAGTATATATTCAACTATTTGAGTACAAATTTTGGGTAAACTTCCGAAAAGGCCCGACCTCGGATTGAGCTGAAATTTTGTATAGATGTTCCCTTTGATGTTTTAAGAAAACACTTAAAAGGATTTTTGGCGACTCGCAATATTTTCTGAGAAATCGAATTTTCAAAGTTATTATTTTAGCCTGGTTGAGTATATCTTGTGACGGAAATTTTCCTAGCCGCGATTGTCACAAAATTCGCTCTCTTCCTCCACGTTAATTTATTTTATTAATTTGGGCGCCAGTCGCCTAAGCGACTTAACGGGAGAAAAGGAGAGAAAGTTGACCAGCTTTGCTGCAGCGGAATGGGCGGAGTTAGGCACGTTGGAAAAATTTGAGAACAAAATGAAAATCGGATTGTCCTTCAATTTAACAATTTAAGTTTATTTGATAATCAAATTAATTACGGGATAAATCCCAGGAAAAATAAATCATAATTTTAAATATCGGTACAATAGAGAAAATTAAGAATGAATTATTCGCGAGACACAAGTCAGAAAATATACGCGCGCAAACCGTCATCGAGAGAGAAGCTCGAACGCGATCACACTCTTACTCACACTCACACGACCGGGATCCTACACACACGATTATAAAATTAACGCGGTTCTACTCGCGAAAAGAATTTTATAAAATACAGGAAAATCGATGTTCAACCAAAAGACACGAAAAATAAGGTACCAAGCCCCCGATAATCGGTTACTCGGCCGGACTTTTCGAACTTGACATAATGACGGCGATTCTCCCGGCCACACACACACACACTCACGCTGCACTCTCTAACACTCCCGAAATTCGCGCTCCTTTCTCGATGCCTACAAAACCTATACATGATTTATTTTAATACACGGACAGAAATACGAGATTTTCACTACCGGCCACAATATTTTCCTTTCCCGTGTCGTAGCACAGATCGCTTCGCGGGAAAGAAACCAAACGAAATTACAAAAAGGCAAAACCGTTGCCATGACCGTTAACTTGAACAATTGAGCCGAACTCTAGCGCAACAATGGCCTAGACTTTATTTTATGTTTTAAAGAAAACGCCAAAAGATATCGGGACGGGTTCACCGACCATACGAATCGCGTCAGGCAAAATTACGTACTTTGAGGATAATCTCGGACGTCCGTCGCGCTCAATGCCACGTGAAAATCTGACGATAATCGCAATGATGAGTCTCAGGCGGGACAGCGAACTCTCCCCCTACTCTAATTACCGAATGTTCTCGATTGTCTCCCGAATACGATGTACAGGCTTCCATACAGGGAATTTAAATAAGCGTGAGACGGAGCTGAGATTTTCGAAATTGAGTGATAACGAAAATTCAATCTCAGACTCCTAGCTTTTGATGTTAACCTTTTTCCGTGGACAAGCCATTCTTTATGAGATTGTTGATTTCACAAAATATTTCCGGGAGATGAGAAACATTGGACGAAATATCGTAACGGCAAAAATGTAATCGACGACGCGCGACGACGAGAATCCTCAATCCTTATCATTTCGTTAGCCAGTATAGTTGTTGGGCGAGATCCAGATATTGGCAGCGATAAATCGAAGGCGGAAATGGCCAAGTGTATGAGCCCTGCTCGAAATACACCAACGACGACAGTAATTGGCCAAGGTTGATTGTCTCTCTCGCTCTCGTTCAGACGTCAATACAGCTGATCGGATCGGTGTGTGTCAGCCCTTAGCCCCGGTTTCAAATATGGCTCGTAAATAAAATACAAAAATCAAAAATAATTAATAAGGGTTACAATAATTTTTGTTTTCCCGGAATAGATCCTAAGAGATTTTGTTGTGGCCGGAGCATTGAACGGGAGGGTCGGGGAGGTTCGACCAATTTTCTATTAAATGTGACTCGCTCAAAATTTTTTCGTCACAATCTATAAAGAATGTTTTTTTAGTGCATTCGATATTTTTATTTTGCTCTCCACTATATATATATGTTTATTAGAATATTTTTTGTAATAGTATAATGACCGGATTTGAATAGTAATGGGTTTTGTATTGTATTGTATATTGTATATTGTTCAAACAATATACAATTCAAACCTAGGGTGTTCAAACCTAGGGGTTTTCTTCCTAAAAGTCCGGTCCTTCCTAAAAAACCTGGTCATTATACTATTTCAAAAAATTTTCTGAGTTAGAATGGTCATATTCACTAGGTCGTATATATATTAGGGTGGTTCAAAAAAAATCGATATTTTTTTTTTTCATTTACCGTGTCCTGAACGTTGATATATCGTGAAACAAAAAGCCTCGCGAAAGGAACGCCCAGTAGCACAAAATTAAAAGGTGGCGCAATCCATTTTTGTGTTTTTTTTCGCAATTATATGAGAAAAAATCAAGTTTCCGTAGAAAATTAATAACATCAAATATGCATAATTATTAAAAAATATCTGAGTTTTATATCTAATTATATTTGGATGTAGAAGAACCATTGTATGTCTTTAGATATTGAATCCAAGTATTTGTTTGTCGTCCAAAGGGTATTTTCTGTCGCTGTGATTGGGTACCGAGTGTGAAATATGTCGGTGAATATGCATACTCTTCAAATACATTTTCTGTAAATAACAATGAAAAGTATAGAAAGCTTTTTTCGATTTGTTTCAAGTAGATTTGAACAAAAAATATATTTATGTCTGCGTAAAAAATTGATCAATAAAAAAACAATGGTATCGTTGATAAATTTCTCAGGGTATTGAAATGTGTTTGAATCTAAATAAATTGTAGTGTCGAACTTGCCATTATAGCGAACATCATTATAATGAAGATATCTCATATTCTAAAATGAATGATTTCATCAGTATCGCGTAATAACATATAGGAACTAGTATTCTTGCTCAACCTTTTTTTCAACGTGGTCTGCACAAGGAATTATTGAAATCGTGGTACGGCGCTGTATGTTTTGTTCAGGCAGGTCACTTTGTCTTATGAATTAAGCTACCCCGAATCTGTTACTTTTTAGTAATGGTTTACCTGAAAGCATGGTTCAACGCTCCGAGTGCTGTAAAAGCTCCGAATCGAGATTTGGAATTCATTAAGGACTTGGTCTTTTGTCAAGAAATAGATAAGGAAATATATCAAGCAGCGGCTACGAAATTTCGTGCTCATTTGTGGTATTTGTCCGAAGAACTTGTTTTGCTGTCTCTCTTTGATGACTCGGTATCATTAGAAATGAAAACAAAAATTGTGCAGTCAGCAAAACAAGTTGAAAGTTCAAACCGAAACACGAAAAAAGTTCAAATTACTAAGAATGCTTTTCATTCATTGGGTGCAAAAGATCTTAGTGATTTTGCTACAAAACAATCATTTACTTTATTTGATAAATTCGAACTCCCACGTGATTTCCTTGATTTAAATACAAGTCTATGGGCCACCAGTGATTCTTATCAATACTGCCGGATCATATGCAATAATATCAGAGCAGTGAATGATACGGCGGAGCGCGGAGTAGCTTTGATCGAGCAATTTAATGGTTATTTAACAAAAGACGAAACCTAAGTACAATATCTAGTACAAGTTGTCCAAGACCACCGAAAAAAATACCCGTCTTGCGAAAAAAAAAATTATCTGTCAACGATAATGGAAACGGAAGATTAATGTCCTGCCAAAATATTTTTTTTTTACCTCTATATTCTTATATGCGAAAAGGAAATATTGTTGAACGGATATGTGTATTTTACATTATTAATTGTCTATGATAAAACTGATTTTTCTCATCTAATCGTGAAAAAAATACAAAAATGGCTTGCGCCACCTTTTAATTTTGGGCTACAGAGCCTTCCTTGGGCAAGGCTTTTTTTTCACGACACATCAGCGTTCAGGACATGGTAAATCAAAAAAAAAAAATATCGATTTTTTTGAACCACCCTAATATATATAGTGATATAGAAAACACCAGGCAGTGATTGGGCCAGAGCAGTTTTATATTTTGCTGCTAGGGGTCAGGGTGCTACTTGTGAGTTTCTAATACAGGCGAAGATCCGCACAAAACGGAGAGCGCGATAATGTATATAAACACAGTAGGTACTCAGAGTGATGTGTATAGGTATAGTTAGCGCATGGTAAAATATATAATTTTTAAAATTCGATTTTTCGGAAAATATTGCGAGTCACCAAAAATCCTTTTAAGTGTTTTCTTAAAATATCAAAGGGAACATCTGTATAAAATTTCAGTTCAATCAGAGGTCGGACCTTTTCGGAAGTTTATCTCAAATTTTTATTAAAAAATATTAAAAATTTACAACGTTATGAGCTTTCATGTGATGATAAAACAAAAAAATCCTCTTCACTGTCCCAAGCAAATCTTGGTAACGGATTACCTGATAATCGAAAATAAAAAAAATTTCAATATCTACATGAATGTAGCTATGGTTGTACGTGGTCGTCCTTTTTTAATTTTTTTTCACAAAACTGCGACGATTTGAATTTTTTTTTTTTTCATCATTTTTTCGATTATTCGACCCTTTTTTTTGTTCAAGCGGTCTTAAAAAATAGTAATTACCGAAATTTCAAAAATCGGCCACGTACAACCTTAGTCACTGCAATAACGAATATTTGAAAAAAATAAAAATAATAATAAAATAAAATCGGCTCATCAGTCTTCGAGTATTCCCTGGGACAAGGTCGAAAGCAATTGTTTTGAGGAAAACGCGTTAAAATTTTTCGTTGCTTTTTTCTTGGTATAAAATGAGATGTTAACTGGAATATTGACACTTACTTTTGACTTGAAAATTTCGTTCACGTAATTTTGAATATGTATATTGCAAGAAAACGCAAAAAAAGTAGAATTCTTTGACCCGAGTGGTGTTCCCCCTTAATTACGTTGAGATTATTAGTCGGGAAACGTAATAATAGAAATATTAACGAAAATTATTAAAATGACGAATTACTAGAAATAATTTAATGTTTTTTATTTCTTCTAGCAAAAAGTTTGAAATTTATCGTAAAATATTTTCCTGCACGATCGTTCACAATATTCGGCAAAAAAAATTGACAATTACTCGATGAAAATTTATTCATCGAAATTAATCATAGTTTTTTATTTGTTTATATTGTCGTGATTTTTGAATGTGTTTTTTTTATTTTGGTGAATGGTGCCATAGGTGAGTGAACCCTGAGAAATCTTGACGAAGTCGAAGATCTAAAATTCCCCTCGAAACCGTAATCTCTGTTATAAAAAAGAGTATCACGTGTGGCCCCCTCATCGAGTTTATAACATTTTCCTCCTCCATATACCTAAGAACGATGCGGCACGGAGATTGAACCCCATTCGTATCAAACGGCTGCTGAAACTATTCATCGAATAAAATGTGGAGGATTTTTCTAAAAAAATTATTCGTTTACTAAATAAAAACGGTTTCCGTTTTTTTTTTTTCAATTAAAAACAAAAAAATACGTCCGTCAAGGAAATAATAAATAATCTTTCTAATAAAATAAGATTTAACAATAAATCTGCGTAAATCGATTAACCCATGTCGATAAAAAACGATAACCAATTATGGTTTTTGTAATGGAGATAAAAATAATAAATCAATTTGGTTTTCGATTGTTCGGGATTCTTGATGCCAAATTACTGAAATTATTTGAGAGAAGGGTTCTTTTATGCACGTCATTTAATAATGGGAATAAGAGTTTAAAATTTTTTTGTCGTCAACACTAACTTTATTTCTCGCGCCCTCACGACGCTTTTCTTTCGTTCGGTTTATTTTTTTTTTTATTGTTTCCTTGTTTTCTTATATTTTGTAGCTGCTTTTTTTGTTTCGTCAATTTTTTCGATCTTCGATAGTTGTAAACGAGAGAGGAAGAAGCGACGTAGACCCCCGCGCAAATGTAAACATGAAGCTGTAGCGAGAGGCTGAGACGCTCGGGGGGTTAACGAGCCCCCGGGATGAGTGATGACGGTGGTTAGCACCCTCATAAATATTTGCTTTACAAGTCGCCGAAGAAATGCTGCTGTTGCGCGCGCTCCGCCTTTCGCGCAAAGCCATTCGAAGAGAAAACTTGGCGTGTTGCTGCTGATGCTCTGCTCTCGGTGTGTATATATATATATATATATATATATATATATATATATATATATATATGTATATATATATATGTATATATAAGATCGTAAAATTAAAAAGGTTCGCGCTCCCGGAGACCGCGCTCTCGACGCTTCTCATCCGCTCGTCCGCGCCTGTGAAATAACTAAAGAAATACCAGCGAAATATTTCTCTTTTTTTCCTATTCCTTTTTACATTTCTTTTATTCCTCCCAAAGCCCCGAGTATCAGTAGAATCTTACGATTAATTCTTTCCTGTCACGAACGCTTAAATTATCACTAGTCCACGCGGAAATGTCGTTTTTTAAGTCCTCCATTCTTGCATAATAAGTTTGGGAATATTTAATCAGTCTCATGTTTAATTATTTTGGTAATACAGATTTTTTCGTTCCTATACCTACCACCTTTTGGTTCTCCACGTTTTTGCTTCAATTCTATTTTTATGTTATCTATTAACGTATCTTTTTCTCTGAACAATTTAAAAAATTGTTCAAACGACATATTTCAATTGTTTTCTTTATTAGGGAGAAACAATTAATTTGTAACAATTTTATTTATGTTAGGCTCGTTTAGTGAAAAAAACTTCCTACTACGCAATCTTTATTTACAAAGATATTTCATTTTTTATTAATTTTTTTTTACTAAAAAAAGTGATTTGCGCTAATAAAAATCAAACTTCGTATCACGTTGGCGGTTTGGAAGTCGAGGATGAGTTTCGAGCTACACAGTCTCCATTCAAATAGATGTTTCTCTCTACAATGAAGAGTCTAAAAATTCGTTCTACTTTTTTTTTTTTGTTATTTATTATTTTGATTGTACAGAGAAGAAAAAATTAAATTGAATTTATGAACAACAAACGCGGGATCTTGCTGATTTGAAGATCGAGGGTGAGCTCGAACCACGTGCCAAGAGGCAGAAAGTGAAACCAAGAGTTCATTCAGCCTTAAAGAAGATATTTTATATCTATTAGACGTCTGTAGTGTCTAGAACGTAGCTCTGAGTTCACGATCGCAGACAGATATCCCACCGAAGGATACGGAAAGCGGGCGAGTTCTTCCTTCTTCCTCTCTCTCTCTCTCTCTCTCTCTCTCTCTCTCTCTCTCTCCCCCCCCTCTCTCTCCCTCTCTCTCCCTCTCTCTCCCTCTCCCTCTCTCCCTCTCCCTCCCTCCCTCCCTCCCTCCCTCCCTCCCTCCCCCCTCTCTCTCCCCCTCTCTCTCTCCCCCTCCCTCCCTCCCTCCCTCCCTCCCTCCCTCCCTCCCTCTCCCTCCCTCCCTCCCTCCCTCCCTCCCTCCCTCCCTCACTCTCTCTCTCTCTCTCTCTCTCTCTCTCTCTTTCTCTCTCAGTATGAGTACAAAATCTTTGGGTATACGTGTGGCCGATACTTCGGTCTACTACTCAGAAGGTATATATTTTCCAACCGCAAGGTCTCTCGTGCAGAAGATGACGCACACCAGGGCATAGTGTTTCTCTACGAGATTCTTCCCCCTATGATCATCATCTCTGTCAGGGTTTCGCACAGCCGCAACCTCCGATCAGCCCCTTGTATGCGATATCAAAAGCGCTGAGTCCAGACACGCGGCAAACTTGTCGAGTCAGCGAGCACACGGGAGCGCTACGCTCCTCATTTGTTTCTTCAAAATCTTTGTGACAAAGCCTATTTCGCTCAGAATAAATCCCTTCTTGGTCCCATAGAAAAAAGGCGAAATAGATTGGGAGCAAGAATAATCGATTAATTTGCATTCGAAATATCTTGCCCAATGTTTGACAAAAGAAAAGAACTAATTGAAAAAATGGATTTGATTGATAAAAAAAGATTTCTCTCTCTCTCTCTCTCTCTCTCTCTCTCAAAGAAACGGAGAGACAGAGTTTAATTTGCCTTGAACATTTGGGAAAACCTAGTTCATTTTACTGTTTTCTCGTATTTTACAAAAATAAAAAATAAAAAATAAATAAATCAATCAAAATATATCGCCAAGAACACAAATTCAGCTACATTCCAATGCATTGTTTACGGAGATCCATTTTATTGAAATTATGATCTCATGAATTACTGTACGTAGTGATCGTTATTTTTTATATTGAATTATGACACTTTTTCCAAAATATGATCGATATTATTCTCGAGTACTTAAAACACATACTTAAAATACTTCACAATGAACTTATAAAATTTTTTAATCTGATTTAATTTAATTAAAATGTAAAAATTTGAATCAGCGTTTACTTGTTTATTTTGCTTTTACTCTCACGTATGCTAGCAATT
>OZ022422.1:7915198-8094998 GCA_963989365.1 Rhimphoctona megacephalus | reverse complement strand
TTCGATCGTTCTATATATACGTATAAATAGATATGTATATCCATCTGTTTGTTATATCAATGTGTAAAACACTCTTGAGATATCACAGAATTGAAGCCCTACGGGGTGACGCGCCTCGAATCTTCCATTATGATAATATTATCTGTCCATTATGCCCATTCGAACCTTTATTATTTATTCTCTTTTATCCCCACGCGAAACCATTTCATATTTCATCGGAATTTAATTGCTCGTGTATTATGCTCATCCCAACTCGATATCTTTTCGTTAAGGTAATTCCCCCACAGGATCGTTGAATTAAGAAATGGTTGAAATTTGGCATACGTATTATTTAATACGTTATTCAAAAATCTGTGCAATTTTAACAAGTTTTACCATCCCGAACCCAAGATATTTATACTTGAAGTTGGCTCGATTAACACGTAACATATGGGCAATGCATGGGCAAACAGTACGTTATTAATTCTACCGTCAGAACTAAAATCAAGAAATTGATGAAAAACGAGGAGGAGCAAGAGCAGAATATCACGAATATTGTGAAAAAACATGAAGATTATTTATCATCTAGTTTAAAAGATATAACCTTGAGAAGTACTACGATTTTGGCCTTATACGACATATTCTACAAACAAACGAGCGCGAGCGCGAGAGATGTAACCTTTTTTGTGTATTGGCGCATAGCCCGCACAGTTCCGGCAAAAAGTTTACTCGCAATGTCAGATCAAAAACACTTATAGAATAAATTTTACGACAGTAGATGATATCTGTCGTATTACCTATTGGTACCGAGTCAATATTGTGTGCTTTTTAAATTTATTTACTACGAATTATCAACCCTTTACACACATATGTAACGCACATACGGTATGTAACTTTTGGTTGAGTTTGTCGCAGGGGAACTACCTTAAGGGCCGGTTGTTCTATCTCCAGGTAAATTTTATCTAACAGTTAAAGGTCTGCTATCCAATGCTAAAATCATCAGGTAAAATTTACCTGAAGGTGGAACAACCGGCCCTAAATGTATTAAATACGAGTAGTTTAGGCATCGAAATCTAATATTTGTGCCTGTTCGACCGGCTTTATTTTTACTGAGTTTAAAATTGGTAAATATTATCAGGATATCAGATAAATCGCATCCCATCACCGATGTGAAACCCGGCACATAATTAAGGATGTTGTGGGGTCTAGCCGTCGGGCGTGAAGTACGAGGGGAGCGCCCTATGCTTATGCATGGGACCGCTTGTTTGTTACCAACTGTTCGTCGTTAAATGATCGTCATATTTAATGTACGTTTTCGAGAAAAAAATTCGCAATTCTTGAGATAAGACTAAGCGATGATTACAAGAAATGGTTTCATCACTTTATGGAATTATTTTCGATAATTTTTTATGGCTCAATGGAAGTGAGATGAATTGGGAACGTCGTAAATCGTGGCATATAATAATGCTCGGGTTGGCAGCAGTGTCGCGAAGCTAGAGATGTACGCGTCCCGTTCCTTACCTAAAAATCAACTCGTGTTTGTATCAACAATGAACATCGGTCCGGGCAAAAAATTCTTTCATTGGAAAGGAAAAGTTTGTAGGGAGGCCGTGTATAATCAGCGATGTGCTCAAGTGAAAAGTGGAAAAAATAGCGCGAAAAAACTTCGCACAAATATAGAAGAACCACCGATTCCTGTTCTGAAAATTGAAGGATGTCGCATCATCGATACGAGCATTTTTTCTAGCCATATGAAATGTACATCATGTACAATATCTTTGTCTTTGGCCGTTTTTCAATTTTCAAAAAATTTCTTTCATGATTGATAAAATCTAGGAAAGTATTTTGAGATTATGAAATATTCTTCAATAATCTGAGGTCTTCCTATACATTTTTTTCAATTGGCGCGGATTCTTGATTGATCTAGAAATTTTTTGGAAATTGTGCACAAATAGTCTTGTACGTTCTTGAATTTTTTTACCTTTAACTGTCTTTTTCTCGACATTTCTCGAAATTCATCATCATCAAACATAGATTCCAAATGAGTAATTATTATTAATTGCAAGAATAAAAATAAATAATATCCCTTTTTAATTATCCTATCTGAATAAATTGATGGCCTCATGCATAATTACCAAATGTCGGCAACGTAGGGAGCGCTTGTGCCATCTATGCTGTTGCCATGTTTCCAAAGCCTTACAGTCCAGTCGCCTTAGGCCATATTTTACGAAGTTCTATTCAAGAGACCCAGCCTCTGGCCAATTTTTTTATAGGTTGTTTGGACCTATAGGAATATAGCCCTGAGTTTTCGTAAAAATCCGAGTTGTATTGTAGCAATAAAAAATTATTGAAAATTAAAAAATCGATTTTTTGAGTTATTTTTTTTTGGAACGCGTCATATCGAAAAAAGTTTCGAATAAATGTTGTTCATCATAACGTCCTCTATAAAAAAGGTCATATACAGAAATGAGCTAGCATTGTTAATTAAGCGGTTAATTGCAAATGAAAAAAATGTCAATTTAACCCATTAACGCCGAAGAATCGTGTTTTTTTTTCTCATTTTCAAGCTAGATTCTTATCATCGAAAAAAAATCATTTGCAAATAAAAAATATGTTCCCTTGTACTTTCGAGTGTCCCCTTTCCGAATCCGGAGTCAAAATTGAGTTTTGTCCATTAGAAAAAAAAATATGGCCGTTTTTAAACAAAAAAAAACGAAAAAATCGAAGACATTTTTTTTTCAATATTTTTTTTCTCATTGAAGACGCGCGAGGACCCCCCCTTTTTCTTCAACCATGAGTGCACAAAATAGTTGTAGTTTAAGAATATATTTTTTTAATTTGTCGACATTGACATTTTCACCCCCAAAATGGCGCTTTTCATCCCTTCAGCAGGAAGACAATTTTCACTCTCGGTGCCCGACAAAAAAAATATTCAAATCTTAACGAAAATTGGTATCCCGGGGTTTTCAAGGTCGCTGATTACGATTCCGCCCTCAAAATTCGAAAATTCAGAATGGCGGATCCAATATGGCGGACCCAAATTCAAAAACTTACTTGAATCGGATGAAATGTGGCACTCGGGGGTTTTCGAGGTCGCTGATTACAAATCTGCCCTCAAAATTCGAAAATTCAAAATGGCGGATCCAATATGGCGGACCCGAATTCAAAAACTTACTTGAATCGGATGAAATGTGGCACTCGGGGGTTTTCGAGGTCCTTGATAACGAATCTGGCATCATCATTTCAAAATTCAAAATTGCGGATGCAATATGGCGGACACCTTCCCATTAACGCCCAGTTATTATCTAACGTTTATTGAAGAATTGACAACTTTATATAAATGTAAATAATAATCATTCAATTGATTCACATTTTATGATCATATATTATATTTTTCATGTGTCGAATAAAAATTGACGTTGCAGAGGCTGAGAAATCTCCGATTTTCTTACATTTCATCTTGTTTTTGTTTATACGGGTCATCATTGAATATTATCCCTGATACAAATATATTTATTATCCATGAATATTTCTGTCTGCAAATAAGTTTTGTATATGCCTATCACATCTTTTTTCAATTTTTCACGTTTGTGGAGTGCGGATCGTTCACATTGCTAATGATATTTTATTTTCTGTAAAAAATATTAGCTCAGAATTTTTGTGTTCATTTTAGGTCTACCAATATTCCTTATCTGAATAATTTGGTTTCTATTTTCGTAGAACTTGTCTTGAGACTAAATCGAACTCACTTATATACCTAAATTTCAGCTCAGTATCTCAACAAAATTTATTCATAAAATATTGTTTTATCATCTTTATTGCTCCTGAGTGAATTCACTTCTTCGATAATTTTTATCTCATCGGCAGCGTGAGCATATTGACAATATTACCATTATGTCTCGAAAACGACCAAGGCAATCTATTCCTTCTCATGTAGAGTTTGAAATGGATACTTCTGACGATAATTGTGACGAGCTCGTCGCGATTCCGAATCCAGACAATTCTGGTTGTTCTAGTGATTCCGATTCTGATTTTGAATCAAACGATCACCTTTCGAGTATGACTTATAAACAAGCATCGGAAAATTACACAGATAATCAATGTAAATTGGAAGGAGATCACCAATATAAGTGGATGGTTGGTGAAAAGAGCTACCCGAATGAGACTGAAGACAAATTATTACTAACTGACGGTGTAAAAAAAAGTATTCAAAAAAGTGAGCCGATACAACTGTTTGAAAAGTTTTTCTGCATGGAAATGAAAACATACATTATTGACTCATGTAAAGAGAATGGGTTTGAATTGCAGTTGGATGATTTGAATACTTTCATTGGCATCATCATTGTAAGCTCGTTCAATAAAAGAAAATCTCAAAGAGACTATTGGTCATCTGATCCCTTCTTATTATGTGAGGTGGTTTCTTCTGCAATGCAACGCGATACATTTGAGAAAATCAAATCAGAATTAAAGTATTCGATGCCTAAAGACAATGATCCCAGTGATAAGGCATGGCGCGTTCGTAAATTACTACAATTATTTCAGAGAAATATTCGTCAGTTTGGCTTGTGGAAGACTGCGTTATCTGTTGACGAAATGATGGCCAAATCATATGCAAGAACATCGCTAAAACAGTTTATCCGGGGAAAATCCATACGATTCGGACTAAAATTTTGGGGTCTTTGCACCGCCGATGGATACCTGTTGAATCTCGATTTATATTGTGGAAAAAATTCATCAATTGGAGATAAATTGGGTAAATGTGCTCTAGGTTCTCGTGTAGTGATGCAATTATTGGATCCATTTCTCAAATCTATCCCTCCTAAGAAGATATCTCAGTTCCATCTTTACTGCGATAATTTTTTTACGAATTTCGATCTCCTAGTACATTTGAAAAAGTTAGGTTTACAATGTACAGGAACTATAAGAGAAAATCGAGTCAAAGAAAAAAATGTAATCGACAAAAAGTCTCCACGAGGTACGTATGTTGTAAAGCATGATCAAAACAGCGGAATAAACTACATAACTATCGTAGACTCGAAACCAGTTTCGATCGCTTCTACCGCTGCAGGGGTGACTCCTCTATTACCGTCTAAGAGATTTAGCTCGAGTGCACATTCAAAAATTGAGATTCCGTTTCCACAAGCATTTCATCTCTACAATAAATTCATGGGCGGAGTAGACGTTCACGATGGACATTGCAACAACTTGCTTCCAAGTATCCGTTCAAAAAAATGGACATGGGTCGTCTTTATTAGATTTATACAGGCCGCCATTGTGAACTCAGTCGTGATTTTCAACGCAACTGGAGATAAAACAAAAAAAATTGGTTCAAAGCAATTCGCAATTTCGATTGCTAAATATTACTTAGAGAGGGGAAAACTAAAACGGAACAAAGCACACGATACTTTCCGTCACAGCAAACAAGCTCGTTGTTCAATCTGTCCAATAAGAACATATACGTACTGTAAGGACTGTAATGCTTACTTCTGTAGTGCTTGTATGAAAGCGAAACACGTAATCAGGCTTCGGGGATAAGCAAAGGGCGCATTTACAACCAAGCACCCCAAAAAGTGAGAGGCAAGGGGACTCACTCGAATCAAGCACCCCAAAAAGTGAGAGGCAAGGGGACTCACTCGAATCAAGCACCCCAAAAAGTGAGAGGCAAGGGGACTCACTCGAATCAAGCACCCCAAAAAGTGAGAGGCAAGGGGACTCACTCAAATCAAGCACCCCAAAAAGTGAGAGGCAAGGGGACTCACTCGAATCAAGCACCCCAAAAAGTGAGAGGCAAGGGGACTCACTCAAATCAAGCACCCCAAAGGAGAAAGGATTTCTACCACGTCCATGTCGTTTTCTCTGGGTAATGCTCTTAAGTAATTCTCTGGGTAATACTCTTAAGTAGAATGAGGAATTATAAGTTTATCCGTTGAGTAATGCGGAGTGATGAATTTCTATAAATTTGTCAATTTGTCAATATATAAAGTTGTCAATTCTTCAATAAACGTTAGATAATAACTGGGTGTTAACGGGAAGGTGTCCGCCATATTGCATCCGCCATTTTGAATTTTGAAATGATGATGCCAGATTCGTTATCAAGGACCTCGAAAACCCCCGAGTGCCACATTTCATCCGATTCATACAGTTTTTGAATTTAGGTCCGCCATATTGGATCCGCCATTTTGAATTTTCGAATTTTGAGGGCAGATTTGTAATCAGCGACCTCGAAAACCCCCGAGTGCCACATTTCATCCGATTCAAGTAAGTTTTTGAATTCGGGTCCGCCATATTGGATCCGCCATTTTGAATTTTCGAATTTTGAGGGCAGATTTGTAATTAGCGACCTCGAAAATCCCCGAGTGCCACATTTCATCCGATTCAAGTAAGTTTTTGAATTTGGGTCCGCCATATTGGATCCGCCATTCTGAATTTTCGAATTTTGAGGGCGGAATCGTAATCAGCGACCTTGAAAACCCCGGGATACCAATTTTCGTTAAGATTTGAATATTTTTTTTGTCGGGCACCGAGAGTGAAAATTGTCTTCCTGCTGAAGGGATGAAAAGCGCCATTTTGGGGGTGAAAATGTCAATGTCGACAAATTAAAAAAATATATTCTTAAACTACAACTATTTTGTGCACTCATGGTTGAAGAAAAAGGGGGGGTCCTCGCGCGTCTTCAATGAGAAAAAAAATATTGAAAAAAAAATGTCTTCGATTTTTTCGGTTTTTTTTGTTTAAAAACGGCCATATTTTTTTTTCTAATGGACAAAACTCAATTTTGACTCCGGATTCGGAAAGGGGACACTCGAAAGTACAAGGGAACATATTTTTTATTTGCAAATGATTTTTTTTCGATGATAAGAATCTAGCTTGAAAATGAGAAAAAAAAACACGATTCTTCGGCGTTAATGGGTTAATTTTTGCAACCGCAATCGATTGTTTATCAACATATCGGTTTGAAGTTCATACATGATGTAGGGAAGCCGAACCCCAAGAGAATCATGCAAGATTTATCGATCTGCGAGATATAGTTTAGCAACTATCTGCGATCATCGAAAAAACTTTGGCATTCAATAGAATTTCCCGACGAAGGCCCACAGCGTAGAAAAAAATCAAGAAGCTTTGTGTCATCGCGCACAAGTGATATGGGAAAAAAATTGTTTTCGTCGAAAATAAATACTGTTTTTTGACGATTTTCGATTTTTGCTTATAAACAAATAGCAATTCTGACCAAAGTTACAACGATATCCGGAAAATTCTTGGACCATCTAATGCGTTGAATTTAATGGCATCGGCACAAGTTTTCTTACAGTTTTTCTGGGCCTTCGTACAAAGGTGACACGTTAGTGAAAGTGTAGCTCTTCGCAACACTCTTAGAGGGTTTCATAGGAAAACAAAATCTAGCGAAGTACGGTAATAGGTCTAGGGATACTAGGGAAGATGATAACAATACAGGCTGCTATATTTTTACTGAGTTTCGTGCAGTTGGTTTGCAACGTCAGAAACTGGGAAAATCTGTATCCCACTCAGTCATCGATGCGAAACCGGTGTCTGGCTAAACAGTCACCCATTCAATTGCTGGCTTTGCATGGAACAACTGCTTGATTTGGGAGATCGCCAAAGCCACGAATGGTATTGGTATTGAAGTTTAGATCGTTGGAACACAACGAACATTTTTTGTTTATTTACCCTCTAATAGTTTAGCAGTTTAGTTTTTTTAGTTTTTAGATAGCGTACCCATCGCTGTCAGTTGTAGAAAGACGTATACCATTTATCAAGATATGAGTGAGATTTGCGAATCTGAAATGTACAAAAGAAATACAAAAGTTAAAAATGACATTTTTAATTATTGTGCTTTTATGCTATTTTTTTTTTTTTTAATCATACCGTTGAGATTGAAAGTTTTCACGCGTCCTTTTTGAGTATACAATTCAAAATGTTCACTTTTTCTATATAATAAATAAATTCATATATATCGTGGAAATTTCTGAAAATGGTGTGTTTTGTTTTCCACTTTTTGCCTCAAATGATAGAGAAATTAGGATGGGTTGGTTATTTGTGAAAAGTAATGTATGTTTTTTCATTAAAATTTTTTTATTTCAGCATATTACTGCACACGAAATATTCTTGGTTCATTCATAGATACTAACAGAAAAGATGGTTAGAAATGATCAAGTTCGCCCACCGAAATCCGTATGTAATTCGTGGGAAAAAGCAAAAAATCTTGATGAACCATTTTCTTCTAGTGGCTAATTCAAACTGACGCATCGTTTCTGAAGACAGAACTGCAAAAGGAAAAATAAAGAGTACATTGTTTGAAAAAATATAAATTCAAATGCCCATATTTTGGGAGATTTTTACAGAACGTATTTAAAAAAATGTTTTTGTAATCACCCGAGGTTTCGTGTCAGTTTCATACCCACAAGGAGTACCTGGCGCTGCCCCATGAGAAGGCTGAAGGGTGCTTCCCCCTATCATGGAGCAACATAATCGGACGCAAAAGTTTTCCTGAAAAACGAAATAATCGATCCCTTCACAAATCATAAAATCAGTATTCAAAGTAACAAAGTTTCCTACGCATCTAAAAGTTCCTTCTTTCAAATTTTTATCGTAGCCTAAGAAATACTATCCCCCGAATGCATTCTGAAATATCGATGATTTCAAGTTATTAATTTTTCTCCCCTCAATAAATCGATGAGTTTTGATCCTGAGCCAAATTGAAATGAAATTTTAAAACTATTGGCTATTTTAAGTACTTTCAATGAAACTAATAGATTAAATAAATCTAGAAAAATTAGTAAATAAAATTAGTAAATTTTAATTAATTAATTTTAATTAATATTTATATTTATGTTTTAATGATTTAATATAATATTTAATTATTATTAAAAATTATAAAATTATATATTAATTGTATTAATGTTCTTTTCATTTTTTCTCTAAATATAAGTTATTATACATATATAAATTTCAATGACTTAAATTATATTAATAATTTATCAATAAATGTATATATATTAATAAATATATTACTGATAATAAATATTAAATTATTTTTTTATATATATATATATATATATATATATATATATATATTAAATTTTATTATTATTTTTTTTACTATAAATTATATTAATATTATTAATTTAAATTTTAATTAATTTTAAAAATAAAAATTAGTAAAATTAGTAGATAAATTAGTAAAAGTAACCTCCTGCCTCCTGGCAAAAGTTCAAAGAAACATGAGAATTGTGGTTAGTGGAGTTAAAAAGAATTGGTTCAGATTGAGTTTTTTTCATCAAATTCGTATCGCTTGGATTTTCGATTTTGTAAGAGTGGAATGTTTACCTTATCCGTATCACAGGCGCCTTGAATATTCATAATTGGGCTTCTGTAAGCTTGACACTGTTCATCCAAAGTTTTCATTCTCCCGGGCATCAATTTCGGTAAATTGAATTTCCTTGGTGGTGGATCATACATACACCTTAACGAATTATTGCTGCCATAATAAAACACCATAATTATTCACCATAAGCTATAAACGTTATTTTCACTTCAAGTTAAAAGTATTGGACTGAAACGTACACCAGCACCTTATGGAACTGATCTAGGGAGCAAGGTGAGAACGTTGCCATATTTTGTGTGGGATTAGCCAATCGCCCCATGATGTAGCCATAACTCTCATTGCATGCACTTTTCGCTGTGTCATCATGCTGTATACCCAATCTATCAATAAAATCATGTGATAAGAAAAACTATAAGAAAATAATTTTTGACGTTTGCGAAAAAATTATTGCGCCATTTACTAAATATTTATGGGGTGAGGAAATTATGAAATTTTAAATGGAAATGTAATTGATCATTTCCCTGTACCATGCACCGCTGACAAATTGTAAATTGATTAGTGACGGTCAATCTACTGCACAGCAAACGAACATAGCATAGTGGCTATCACTAATTATTCTATAACTGATGATCCATATGTCGGAGAAAAAAATGCCCCAAAATTTACTTAGTCCTATTTGAACTTGAATTTTCTTTTCATATACTTTATCTTGATTAAATGAAAAATGGGGGTCATCGAAATTTAAGGTATTCCTTTCACGAACTCGAATATTTGACAATTCACGGATTTTTTTGTACATAAAAGTAAAAGCACATCCCAGTCCACTGGAAAAATATCGAGTCAGGTTACCGAACCTTTAGAAAAGAATTATAACTTTGAAAATCGTCTAATTTACACGACACTTTATGGAGATGACTTGTTGCTCACATTTCTATTTAATAATTCATATATTAAATAATGATGGATGTTTGATATAAACTGGCTTGCGGTAAATTAAATTCTAAAGATTCCGTAGCAACGATAAAAACAGAGAGTCACCGGACGTTTGAAGAAAATATTCACGATAGAACTTGAAAGAATGTGATCAGCAGACGATTTTTCGTAGCCATGACGTTCAAGAGGTTATGTTATCTTCGGCAGTTTTTACAATATTTTTAACGTTATTCTTGTTTTTGCCCGTTACAAATTGGCTCACATTTTTACCAATGTCACTGCGTACTTTATACGTATTTTCACTCATATTTCACTATTTTTTTAACCAAATACAATAAGTCCAGCTTTTCTCTTTGACAGTGCAGTTGTTGACATTTGTAGCTCTCCAAAAAATATCAAAAAGTTTCATAATTTACACAATTAAGCTGAAATTTTCGATTTATGTTTACAGTTCGGACTGATAATTGGTTATAACTTTTTTAAACAAAATGCAGCCTAATTTATGAACAAATGTGGAGGGCCCTGCTTATGCGCCCAAAAAATACGGCCCTCCGCGAAAGAAATACCTTAAGTAATCAAGCTGGACAAAATATTTTGAGAAGATAAGGGATTGAATTGTGAAATTTTAGTTATTGTTTTTACGAATTCTACTTTTTGTGTTTCTATTTACTTGTGCACTTACGTATGTGCCAATTCGTGAACCGCAGTGTCAATTCCACTGAATACACCATTATCGTGGATAATTGCGATCCCTTCCTGTGTTGACGAGACATTATTAAACGAGCAAGCACCGGCAATGTTTCCTACACCTAAAAATGGTTCAACCCAACATTATATTAGATACTATTGAAATTCAAAAATTCAATCGTTGCTGATAATAATGAAAAAAAAAAAAAACAAAAATTCTTACCTAGCGTGACACCCAACAGGTTCAGCCTGTGAAATTAGGTACATCCGAACGAATATATCGTGAAATATACCGCGAAGTTAAAAAAAATCTTATTGAGTCTCAATCGTTCTAACTTGAAAATATTTATAATTAAGAATATCTGTAACTAGTCAAATATTCGACACATAGATAAATATAATTCCAAATCGTTAATGGGGAAATTAATGTTTGCTGTACGTACTTGGTCATTGTGACAGCAACGTCGTACATTGCGAACTGAATTTGGTTGCGAACATCATAAAAAAAACGTTTCGCTTTATGCAATGCATTTTCGTGATCGAATGTACGATTCTCTGGCTCGATGTATGGTGTCGCTGGGTATGACTATAAAATAGTCATTTCAATCAGGATATATAATTTCGAAAAAGACTCAGTGGATTGACTCGGGAAATATATTTTTGAGAACTTACCATCGCTATAGCTATTCCGGCAATATGAAATCTAATGCCCGGATTTTGGAGATGACGGTAGGACAGGTCTACGCCGTTCCAAAAGGCTAAAACATATTCCAGGAAACGCAATAAGTCAAATTCTCGCCTTTGTCCGTCCCAAAATCTGCAAAAAACGTTGTATTATTATCTTTTTCGATTATCAACTATCTTCATGCTTCCATGATACTTACTCTTCTCGGAAATAGGTATAATCGAAATGCAAGAATACTTTAGGATAGATAGAATTGTTATAATCAACCGTAGATGGATTAGGATACATAGAAATATGATAAGCATCCAAGTCCTCTTCATTGAGATGAACGAGTGGTCCTATCGAGTCTCCCCGTATGTTCACTTTCTCTTGATCTGTAAAATATAAGTATTTAATTTTAGTTCCGGAGTTGTCAAAATTCCGAATTTTTCATCAGCAGAGAGAATTCACCGTCAACATTTATCTTTAACCTTTTCGGCAGCTGGATAAATTTTGATTGGGTGTTCCCAAAAGGACAGAGGTAAAAATTAACAATAAAAAGAAAACAAAAAAAACATATGCAAAGAAAAATAAACAAAATGAGATGATTAAAAAAAATAAAAGCAAAAACGTAATAAAGTATTGAAAAATACTCTGTAATTACACTTTATGCTTCGCAAAAAATGTTCAAAAACTTATTTCGGACGTCGCTGAGAAATGATTTTGGATGAAAAATAATTTTCCCGCATTCAAAAAAAAATATCCATGGTTGACAATTGCCTATATTTTTTCAACTGTAAATAGTAACATTACGGCTTTGATGCCTAATAAGATATCATAGTTACGAGGAATAACTCAAAAAACTACAAGATATCATTCGAAGACGATAATTACTTGAGTTCCCAGACAACTTTTTTTCCCGAAATGTGGCAGGCTTGCCGTTTTCGGCCACGTTATTTATTGCCATGGAATGACGGATTTTTATTGCTTAAAGAGCAAAGGGATGTTAATAAACAAAATTATTGGAAAATTATTGCGTGGATAATTGTTATTGCGATTTTTAGGTTTTTTTTTGACCAATCGTTTGGTCGTCAGAAAATAAGATGGACTTACGTTCGCCAATATGATTGTCTGGAGAGTAATCGTTGATCTTCAAGGCAACGTGTCGTGCCGAATTTAATGTACTGTTTTCATTGCCATCGATCGAACGACGCTTCCTCAAGTGTTCTTCAGCAATATGTGCCGGCAAATGTCGAATGACAATAGCTGCATTGTCTCCTCTTAATTTCATCTTCCCAGTCTTTGAAGAGTTTATTTTATCAATGATCAGCAACACGTTAGGATGTAGGTGAAATTGTACAATTAAAGCGCATTGCCGAATAAGCCCACTAAAATTCTCTCCACTGATTTTTCAAATGACACTCAGCGTGTTGTATATTTACTGTGAAAATTTTGATTATCAAAACTTGAGCTCTCTGACCCATTTATTTCTTGCGTGATGACAAAAAACTCCAATTTTCCTTTTCATTTTTTTTCCGCGAATAATAGTTACAAGATGTAATTGATTTTTTCATATATACTTGTCAACAAAACACACGAGCAAATTTTTTATTCATTAATTTCAAAGTAAAAACTGGATGGAACAAAAAATATTAAAAATGGCCATTTTAATATTTAATATCTCAAGGTAGAATTACTACATTTTTTCAGGCAACTTTTTTTATATCGTTTCACTGTCAATTGTTTTCAATTTTATTGAGTTGGTGCAATATTCTCAAAAAAAAAAATCTTCACTTTAGGCATTAAAGTCGATGAGTATTTATTTTCAAGGTAAAAAATAATTTAAACATATTTTCTAAGAAACTCGAACAATATCCTTAAAAAACAATAACACATTTTACAATTACAATTAAAATACACTAACCAAGGCATTCATAGGATCACTCTTCCGTCATTCGATTTTTAGGTCATTTTTAAATGACAGTATGTTTGCAAAAATGGTTGTAAACTTATTTTTTAAATTTTTTTATAGAATAAAATCGCTAGTTTTGCAAGCCCCCGCAATTAATTTTCATCCTTTGTTTCGGTGATATACTCTTTTTTAATGCACTCTTGTATCTATTACTATTGCACGAGGGCGAACGCAAACTGTGAAAAACCCGACCGATACAGGCGGCTATATTTTTACAGAGTTTCAGTTAGTTCGCACCATCAGATATTCAGACAAACTGCCTCCCGTTCAACGATTAATGCGCGACCAGGCTTAGCATGGCTAAGCGGTCACCCAACAAAGTTAAGCAGCTTCGTCCGAGGCTGCTTAACTTGGGAGATGGCCGGAGCTACATATATATTGATCGCGCACTCATCGTTGTCAGTATAAAGTTATTTTTTACCAGAAAAATTGAGAAAATTGGACAGTGGAGCGATATAAAGAAAGCTTTTTTTATTAGAAAGATTATTAATTGTATCTCGAAGGGAACAGATTAAAACAGCCATTTTATATTCTTTTTTTTTTGGAAATTCAGTTTTAATTCGAGATTAATGAACAATTTTTTTTCTTGTTTTTTTTTTGTTAATGAGTATTTATATAACAAAGTCAACTCCAGCTTATAATTATTATTCGTGAAAATAAAAATAAAAACTAAAAATAGAGATTTTTCATTACGTGAAGAAAATTGGGTTAGAGAGCGGAAATTTGCAGAAATATTTTTTTTTCTCAATGAAGATATAATATAATATAATATAATTCGGCGATGCTCTTGCTGTTAAGATGAAATAACGAAAAGTGTTAAAACTGTACATACAACTACTGCTTCGTTAGTGTGTGAGTCCGAGCCGATTACCAACGAAGCACGATGCTCAGCATTCTCAAAAAGTTGTCCAACTTTTTTCATTGCCTGCATCACAATATTGTTAAACTTTCAAGTCTTTTTTCCATGGACTTATTATCCATTCTTTATGTTATTCATCAAACACATACACCTTCTTGACGAAAGTACGAGACTCCGCCAGGCACATCACTGTTTTCCCATGCGATGTATACAGGAGTCTCAACCGAGGCAAACAACGAATCTCGAGGATAAAGCCACATATTTATATCTCTACCAAATGCTCGAATTCCTATGTTTCCTCCTCCTTCAAATTTGTTATGTTTGATGGGTCGCTTGTGAATATTATCCGGTATATCAATTTTTACGAGCTCGTGTTCGATTACTGTTGATTGGAAAGAATTTTATTATCCATTAATTGGCTTTATCAGAAACTCAGAAGCTGGTATTTTTTCAATCATTTTGTATTTTTCACAGAATTATCAAGCTTCCAGTTGATGCCACAATAATGAAATGTTTGACTCTAGCAAATATGGGGATTTCCTGTTTTAGTCAAGAAGTGGAAAATTCATGTTCATCAATAGACTGAATAATACGAAATACGTTTGGATAATTGCGCCATTGCTATGTGCAATATAGTTTTTTTTTTTTTAATTATTCCTCCCGTTAGGAATTAAAGCAGCTTCTAATTAATTACTTAATGTATTAATATATATTGTACAATTGCGACGTAATCGATGTATTTTTACCGGTTTTTGGGTCCATATTCAAGTACTCTAGAATTGGATCGACGGCCATGTCCACCTGCAAAAAATGAATTAAGAATTCCTCACTGCTGTTTCTGTAAACTGATTATTTTTTCGATCAATATCTTTTTTTCTCTCGCGACTGTTTGTATACACAGAATTTATGCGTTTGACCATGAACAGTTGATTTTAAGAACTTTTTAGAGCCGGATGTTTGTGAAAAGAACTATAAATGTTTTAGCCAAATTTTTTACGTTTATAAGAAGGTGTTTTTTAGGTATCAATAGTTTAAGCTGTTTCACCTTTCCGTAGCAGAGAAAAGGGTGCACAACGGCCAGACAAAAAATGACAATACAATGTCGATACATGATTTTAGCATAGATATTCAAAAAATAAAAAATCGGAATTTCCTCTCGTAGATTTCTATTGAACTGAATAAAAATTCGGTACAACAGTGATCTAATAAAGGATTTTCGGGCATAGCGAATTCGGTTCATGCGATAAATAATAATTTGCTGTAAACCTTACGAGTCCTCAGTTCTCATGTATTATATTGCGTATGTTTGATCTTTGTCATGAATTATTCGTATAATATTGGTCAACAGTAATAATTCATATCATAACGTATTTCCACAATAGCTGCAATAAGTCTTGAAAGTATTTTTTTTTACTTTCAAAAAACAACAGATATTTTTTCTCTTTTGTTGCTCAACTACAGACATAAATTTAAATTCTGTACAAGTTTACTACCTTTTCTCCAATCGACCGGACAAGTGTAGTACTCGATACGTGTACGTAGATCGGAAGTCAATATCTTTACGAGAACGAATTCTTTCGCAATAGACCAAACTAATAAAACACCCGAATATTACGTATATTATAAGATGTCAAGAAATAGATTAAGGCATCTTCTCACTTTAAACGCCTCAAAAATAGGCTGTTTTTGCGATTTTTTTTCGAGGATTTTTGCTTAAAATTATGGGATAAAACGGATCCTATGTAATAAACACATCTTTCAAGTACATGAAAAAATTTTTATTTTATTTTTTTAAACAATTATTATAATACATCAGTAGCATTGAAAAACCCGTGTAAAAATGTTATGGTCGTGGCTTGTTGATGGTATCTCCGAGACGGGTCGTCTGAAACAAAAAAATAAAACTGTTTTAGATTCAGTATGTCAGTGGCTATAGCGCATATCATCAGATTTTTGATATTCGCGAAAATAACAAAATGGCGCACGTTTTTCGAAAAAGTAAAAAAAAACCACGATTTTTTTGCAGTTTTTTGTAAAAAAAAAATTCTTAAAATCAAAATTTAAAAAATCTGATGATATGCGCTATAGCCATAACTATGAAGCATATGTCATTCAAATTTCATGACAATCGGCCGGATAGTTTCCGAAATTTCATCAACAAAGCACCGAAAAACCTTGTTTTGAGATAACTGCGTTTAAAGTTTTGGAGGGATCGCCGGGTACTCTCAGGTAGTCACCTAACGGTCGCCAAAAAATGTAGTTAGACTCGTCCGATCTTTATGAAATTTCGAGATGACATTTTTGAAGATATGTACTTTCAAAATTTAAAAAAAAAAAAAAATCGATTTTTTTAAATTTCCAAAGTGAGAAGACGCCTTAAACGGCTCTTCGCAACTGTTGAGAAAATAATATCGAACATATACCTTTTAGTACTCGGTCTCTCATTTGCAGGACTGTCTTCCGCAGCAGAGCACGTATCTTTTTTTAGTGGCCGAAGAAAAATAACACATTGATCAATGTTTTGAATATGAAGAAAAGCATAAGTGATTTTAGTTCATGTTTATTACGGTGTACTATTGAATAACAGTTCGAAATTTTATTTTTTTATATTTTTTGACATCGTATTTTGAAATTATTTTCAACTATTTTCAAGAGTGATTTGACCAGAAACCTATGACATAGGTTTCAAATATATGTGAAGTTTATTTTTTCTATTATAAAACTAGACAAACAGATAAGCAGTTGAATTGAGACAAAATTCCAAACGAAGATATTTGTGGAAGTCCGAATTTTTTTGATTGTTCTAATAAAGGACTTGTACGAACCGTTCCAAGAACCTTGGTAGGGTTGAGACGGAGATAAAAAAAATAAAAATAAATGACTGACAGCTTTAGGCACGCGGTCGGTGTGTCGCTTCAGGAACTTCGTAGGTTAAGTAACATTTTGCAAAGCGAGTACTTGGATGAGCAATCGTTTAATCACACACTGGCTTGCGCATAAACCGCTCTGAAGGAGGTAGTTTTTCTGAGTTTCTAATGGTATTGAAAAGCTAACAACTCATAAAATTAGAAATAACTACTCGTTGTCAGTCAAAATATGGCCGACTGTATTGGCATAAGTTTTTTTACAGTTTTCCTGGACCTTCGTACAAAGGCGACACACTAAAAAAAAGTATGACTGAGGTAGCATGACTCTATAGCTGCGATCCCTATTCGAGTCTCAAAATACGTCAAATTGTCATCACAGCAATGCTACTGTATTGTGCAGGTTAGATAGCTACCTCGACTATACGATATGGTGATAATAACTATCTGATATACATTCGAGGATAGATACCTGCATTGGCTATCTAGTTTAGTCGTAGGAACTACTTAATGCAACGTCGAGCTATCTCTCTGGTTACTATATAGTTTGCTAGACAGCCGATATAGTTGTTTATTCGGGCAGTCTTGTCAATGTTTTGAATTATGGATAGAATAACTAAACGGTATGGTCCTAGCAATATTGCCTGATAAAATGGCAGAAAGCTACTACAACCATCTCTTATTGCTAATTTGGCAATACGTATTGGTATTACAACTATCTATCATTAGCAATATTTCAGATAGTTCCAGTTATCAAACTTTTTTTTCAGTGCAGTGGTGAAGGAGTGGCTGTTTACAACACTCTTAGAGGGTCTAATAGGAAAATGAAAATTAGGGAAGTGCGGTAATAGCGATGTCATGGAATCCCAAAAACCTTAAAATGTTTCACTCCACTAATTTTCGTTTTCCTGTGAAGATCCCTAAGAGTGTTAGGCACGGTAATTCTTTCTAATACACTACTGTATCGCATTTGCACGAGGGCCCAGGGATACTATAAGATATGTATGTAACGATACAGGTTGCTATATTTTTACTAAATTTCATGCAGTTGGTTAGCACCGCCAAAAACTCGGATAAATGTACCCTACTCACCGATCGAAGCAAAACCAATGTTTAGAACATCGCTGTCAGCTCCAGTAAATATTATTCTACGTAATATTTCTTGCGTCGATCATATGAACGCTGATAATGATGGAAATGAGTTATCAATAGATCTGCTATTACATAACATCGCATCGAATATTTGATCATTTTTGTAAATACATTGATACATCAAATCCATTAAGATCGAGTTATTCTCTGATTTTCGTTTTCGTAGGCTTTTGACTTTCCATCCATTACATTTATGGATTCTCAGTAAGATTTATTCTGTTGAAAATGTAATGCTTTATAAAAAAGTTCTGTAGAAATTTGGTGATATAGGACCAATAGTGTCGCCGTCATAGTCGAAAAAGGTAGAATGGGATAAAATCTTGACTTTCGAAATAAACAACTCTTGAATTGTTCAAATTACGAATTTTTTCATGAAAACCTTTTTTGTAGAGTGTTTGATTTTCTAAAAAGACATGCTGTCAATTTATTTATTGGAGTCGTCGTTACGGAGGTATTAAATTTCAATTGTGCGTAAAAGTATTTCTCATGGTATTCAAATAAAAATTAAAAATAGCGTGAGGCACCTCTGCAATTTTTTTTTTGTCAGAGCTTTCCTTTGGTGAATACTTTTGCACCAAAGTATCTTATAAATGAGTTGGTTGGAAATAGCTCTAGATATATACTAGGTAACGTGGCAAACGAATTTGGCGCAGGTGGACTTTTCCAAAAAAAATGCAACTCCATACTAATTTAGCAATCTTCGATCCCTTAGAGTCAATATTTGTCCTTTAATTTTGTTTACGGATAATTTTTTATTTTTTCATTAATGTTTCCTCGTGTTCCCATTTCGAGTTTTCACGATCCAATCCCATCACATCGACTACACTTCACCAATGTTCTTCAATGTTCCATAGAACATGTTGGAAGTTCTTATAGATAAGTGGTCACCGACGCAAGTGCTAGCTTCGTTTGAAGTACAATTCAAAATTTTTGCTATTTTTGCATCATGAATAAATCTATGTATATTGTTGAAATTTCGTAAAATTGTGTACGTTTTTTTCACTTTTTGCCTCAAATAACAAAGGATTGAGGATCAGTCGGTTTTTCATGAAAAATATAATATTTGTCTTTTGATTTATAATTTTTTATTTCATTATATTACTGTAAATTATACATTTTTGTTTCATTCACAGTTACGACTTGTAGTTCTGACAAATTGCCATTTGATCGGAACTTGCTGAACTAGCTGATACTAACAGAAAAGATGGTTAAAAAAGATCAAGTTCGCCTAATCGAAATCCGTGTATAATTCCTAGGAAAAGCAAAAAATCTTGGTGAACCGTTTTCTCTGCGTGGCTAATTTAAACTGACGCATCGTTTCTGAAGACAGAACTGCAAAAGAAAATAAAAAAAAAATAAATAAAATAAAATAAAATAAAAATAAAAAAAAATTAAAAAAAAAGAAATGCAAAAGAAAAGGGTGCGTTTGAAAAAGTGTAAATTCAAATGTCGATATTCTGGGAGATTATTACGGAACACGTTTAAGGGGCTACATTTATCTGGAGGGTTTGAATGGCGAGCCGAAATTAGGGATTTTTTAAAAATAAACTATCGGAGAAAATACATTGAATTTTTTTCCCCACTCAAAATCACACATATGAAATGAAAGCTTCAAAAGAAAAAAATTTAAAAAAAAATATGGAGAAGGAAAATAAATATGGTCGCTAGAAAATCAAAATTTTTTGTTCCGAGGCGTTCGGCGGTGGATACTCTCCAGTGAAAACCGCTCATTTGAGACATAAAACCGAACGGGTTATTCAAGTGAAAAGTAATTAGAAGTAGTTGACGATGATCACCGAATTGAAAAAAAAAGTAATACAAAATGGCGACAGATATGAACACAAAGTAGCAACATGTGCGCGAAGAAAAATCGCCATTTTTACGCAACTATTGAAAAATAAAAGATGATGAAAAATAAATAAAAACGACAACAACCTGTCATTACTTTTCACTTGAACAATCAGTTTGGTTTTTTTTATCTCAGATCAACGGTTTTCACTGGAGAGTTGTCAAACGCCTCGAAACAACAATTTTTGTTTTTCTGGTGGTCATATTTTTTTTCTGCGTATTTTTTGACAATTTTTTTTGTAAGCTACTAAAGATATGTACTTTTGAGCGAAAATACATTTATTACATTTCCTCCGATTGTTTACTAAAAAAGAAAAATAGATGTAGCTCTTTAAAAAAATATTTTTGTTGTTTCAGACTTACCCGAGGCTTCGCGTCAAATTCATTCCCACAGGGAGTACCTGGTGCCGCCCCTGCATGTATATGGCACATTTCAAAATGTATACCTTCCTGATATACAGAATATGCGAAGCATTTTAAAATAGTGCAGATTTCTTCCTAAAAAGTCAAATCATCGATTCATTCTCAACTCATAAAAAAAGTGTCTTAGGTACCAAAGTCTTCAATGCGCATAGGAGGGTTTGCCCTATCGAATTTTTCATCTCGGATGAAAAAATACAGTCACTTATTAAAAGTATTGCACAATATTGCTGATCGTCAGGTGATCATTTTTTTCCAATAAATTCATGAGTTTAGATCTTGAGTTCGTGTGCTTTTTTTTAATGAAGTTAAGAGATTGGACAAATTTGTAAAAATTAGTAAAAATCTGCATGCGTTGTGAAAACGATCCAAAGAATCATGACACTTGCAGTCAGTGAGGTAAAGAATAATTTATTTAGATTTGGGATTTTTTTCGAAGTTGTATTGGTTGAATTTTGGATTTTGTGAGGGGAAGGTTTACCTTAGGTTGGGAACAGGCACGTGATGTATTGTAAGCTTGACACTGTTCATCCAGAGTTTTAATTCTTCCGGGCATCAACTTTGGTAAATTAATTTTCGTTTGCGGCGGATTATACATACAGCGTAGCTCATTATTGCTACAATAATAAAACACCATAATTATTCACTATAAGCTATAAATACTGTTTTTGCTCTAAGTATTGAACTGGAACGTACCGCAGCGCCTCGTTAAACATTGCCAGAGAGCAACGTGAGAACGTCGCCGAATTTTGAGTGGGCTTGACATGTTCCCCCATGATGTAGCCATGAGTATTATTGCATTCAGGGATCGTGTTATTATCATGAAGTATATCCAATCTATGAGTGAATTCATGTGATAAGATAAACTATAAGAAAATGTTTTTTACGTTTACGAAAAATGATTGCGCAATTTATTAAATATTTATGGAGTGAGAAAATCACGAAATGTTGAATGGAAATGTAATTGGTTATTTTCCTGTACAATGCACTGTTGAAGAGATGTAAATGGATTAGTGACAGCCAAGCTACTGCACAGTAAATGAACACAGTAAATGAAAACGAAATATCTGTTTATTTAAATAAAATTAAAGAATTGGGGTCATCGAGATTCGAGTGATCATCTGGAAAAATGTTTTGATTAGATACGCGATTAAGTAGTGCAATTTAAATTATTATTTTTTTACAAAATGATATTATTTTCGTTTGGGTTTGTTTGGTGCACTTACGTATGTGCTACTTCGTGAACCGCAGTGAAAATTCCGCCAAATGCACCATTATCATGGACAAGTGCGACCCCTTCCTTTGTTCTCTTCCCTTCGAATGAGATAGTATTAACCATGCAAGCGCCACCCGAAGCTCTACCTAAAAATAATTGCGTCCAATCAGTTGCTATTGAAATTTGAAAATTCAGTCTACGACAAATATACTACAACACAAAAATTCTTACCTAAGATACCCCGAGTCATGTCCAGCCTGTGAAATTGGATATATCGAAAATAAATTATCGTAAACACAGTTAAATTAAAAAAACACCTCATTGAGCAACGATAAATTATATTAACTTGAAAATATTTATAATTAAAGATACCTGTAACTATTCAAGTATTAATTAGAATAAACCAAGTCTACACATAGATAAATGGAATTTCAAATTGTCAATGGGGTTATTTAACATTTTCCGTACGAACCTGGTCATTGTGACAGCAACGTTGTACATTTCGAACGGAATTTGTTCGTGTACATCATAAAAAAAATATCTTGCATCCTGCCATGCTTGTACATCGAGAAACCTTTCTCCGTCATATATTGTCCTATGTGACTCGATGTACGGTGTCGCCCAGGGTGACTATAAAAATATAAATTCAATCAGAAGACACAATCACAGACGGGGCTAAATGGATTGAGTATCCAAAAATATATTTTATAACTTACGGTCGCTATAGCTATCCCGGCAATGTGAAGTCTGATGCCCGGATTTTCAAGATGACGATAGGACAGATCGACGCCGTTCCAGAATGCCAAGACATATTCCAGGAAACGCAACAATTCCTCGCTTTGAGGGTTCCAAAATCTGCAAAAAACGTTGTATTATTATCTTTTTGATTATCAACTGTCTTCATGCTTCCATGATACTTACTCTTCTCGGAAATAGGTAAAATCGTGGTGCAGAAATAGTTTAGGATAGATAGAATCGTTATAATTAACAGGAGATGGATCCAAGTCGTCTTCATCGACATGAACAAGATTTCCTATCGAGTCTCCACTTATGTTCACTTTTTCTTGATCTATAAAATAAGTATCTGAATTTAGTTCCGGAGTTGTCAAAATTCTGAATTTTTCACCAGCAAAATGAATTCGCGGTTAACATTTATCTTTAACCCTTTCGGCGTTAGGATAAATTTTGATTAGGTGATCTCAAAAAGACAGACGTAGGAATGTAGAAAAAAATATCGGAGATACGGTATACAGACGTCTTCGAAGGCCCACATTACGAATTTGATAACTTTGAAAACAACCCACATCCCGTTTACAAAAACACATACATGTAAAGAAAAACAAACAAAATATAAACAGTTATGAAAAAAGTACAAGCGTACTGGAGTGTTGAAAGACATTCTGCAGCTGTTTATTGAACACCATGCTTTACAGAAAAAATTCAAAAATTCATTTCAGAAACCTGTAAGAAATAATCTTCATTAAGAAAATTTTTGTAAGAATGCTTCGTATGAACGGTGGTTATAGCGATTTTTAGGGTTTTCGTTATTATCAGTTGTTCCGACGTCAGAAAATAATATCGACTCACCATTGTCCGGGGAGTAATCTTCCATTTTCAAGGCAACGTGTCGTGCCGAATTTAAGGCACTGTCGTCTTTGTCACCGATCGAACGACGTTTCCTCAAATGTTCTTCAACAATTCCCACCGGCAAAGGTCTGATGACAATAGCTGCATTATCCCCTCTGAATTTAATTTTCCCAGTCTGTTTGAAAGTTTATTTCATCAGTGATTAGCAACACATTAGGGTATAGGTAAAATTGTAGAATCAAAGGGCTTAGCCGAATAAGCACACTAAAATTCCCCCCACCCAGTTTTCAAATGACACTCGTATCATTACAGCGAAAACAAAAGTTTTTGAAAATTTCTTCCACATAACTTAAATATTTTTTGCGTGATAATAATTATATTTTTATTTTGTTGAGAAATTCTTTGTTTATGTCCCTTCACTAACAATTTTTGTAAATTTTGTCGAGTTTGTGCAACGCTCTCGAAAAATAAAATACAAACGCTTATTTCCGGGAATCAAGTCGAATATCATTATTTTTCCGGTAAAAAATAATTGTCTAATTATTTTCTAAGAAATCAGAACAATGTCCCCAAAAAACGGAAACGAAATAAAAATAAAAAATGATATTTCTTTGTCACGAAAAAAAATTGGATAAGAAAGCAGAAATTTGGAGAAACTTTTTTTTTTGCGGTGAAGATACAGTAGGTCACATGTTATTTTCACCGGGGCCACTTGTAGTGTGTTCATTTGGCGATGCTCCTTCTATCAAGATGAAATTACGATAAATATTAATACTGTACATACAACTGCTGGATTGTCAGTGTATGAGTCCGTGCCGATAACCAACGAAGCACGATGTTCAGCATTCTCAAAAAGTCGTCCAACTCTTCTCATTGCCTGCGTCACAATATTGTTAATCTTTTACGTATTTTTACTATGGACTTATTATCCATTTTTTACGTTGTTTATCAAATACATACACCTTCTTGACGAAAGTACGAGACTCCGCCACGCACATAACTGTTTTGTTGTGCGAAGTAGACAGGTGTTTCAGCCGAGGCCAACAACGAGTCTCGAGGATGAAGCCACATATTTATATTTCTACCAAAAGCTCGAATTTCCATGTGTGCATTTTCAAATTTGTTATCTGAGGTAGATCGCTTGTGAATATTTTTCGGCAGATCAATGTTTATGAGCTCGTGTTCGATTACTGTTAATTAGAAAAAAATGTAATTATTCACAAATTCGCTTTATCTACAATTCGGAAACGGGTATTTTTTTCAATAATTTTATATTGTTCACAGAATTATTAAGCTTCCAATTGATGCCACTATAATCAAATTTTCGATTCTAGTAAATATGGGCATTTCTTATTGTGGTCAACCTAATTAAAGCAATATCTAATCAATTACTTAATACATTATTTTGTACAATTGCGACGTAATTGATATATTTTTACCGGTTTTTGGGTCCATATTCAAGTACTCCAGAATCGGATCGACAGCCATGTCCACCTGGGAAAAAAGAATTAAGAATTTTTCACTGCTGTTTCTGTGAATTGAGTATTTTTTTTCGATCAACAATTCTAAACTCTCGATTGCCGCATCGGTAAAATACAGAAGTTATTCGGAGTCCGATGTTTCAAAAAATGACTAGAAATTTCTTGACCAAATTTTTTATGTTAATCAGGGGGTTTTAACTATCAATAGTTGAAGCTTTTTTTACCTTTTCGTAGCAGAGAAAAGGGTGCACAATGGCCAGACAAAAAATGACAATACCATGACGATACATGATTTTTGAATGGATATGCAAAGAAATTCAAAATCGAAACTTCCTCTCGTAGATTTCAATACGACTGGATAAAAATTCGGCACCACAGCAGTCTTATAAAGGATCCTCGGGCATAGCGAATTCGGTTTATGCGGTAGCTGCAAATCTTACGAGTCCTCAGTTGTCATGCATCATATTGCGTATGTTTGCTATTTGTCACAAATTATTCGTTTAGTACCGGTTAAAAGGAAGTAATTCATATCATAACGTATTTGAACAATTGCTGCCATAAGTCTTGAAAATAGTTTCTCGAAAAATAAAAAATACTTTTTCTCTTTTATTGCTCAACTACAAGTATAAATTCAAAGTCTGTACAAGTTTACTACCTTTTCCGGGCTCGTGCAGTAATTGACGCGTGCACGCATGTTGTAAGTCAATGTGTACACGAGCAAATTCTTCCGCAATAGAGCCTAAATTAATCAAATAGCAAAAATATCACGTATATTATGAGATGTCAAAAAATGAATTTAATGCGGCTTTTCACAACTTGTGAAACAGATACCTTTTAGTATCCGGACTTTCATTTGTAGGACTGCCTTCAGCATTGGAATATGTATTTTTTTGAAATTGCCGAAAGTGAATAACCAATGTTTTGAAGATAAAAAAAAAGCATTAGCGATTGCCGTTTATTGTTACTACAGTACTACTGAATAACAGTTTGATATTTTATTTTTATATTTTTTAACACGGTATTTTCAAATTATTTTCATCTATTTTCAAGAGTAATTTTTTTTGCATTTGCACACGAAGAGAATTTTACATGAAAAAATACTATGTTTTTGTAGTAACGTCGAACTATATCGTCATTATGAGAACAACCGATGTTCAAAATACTAAAACATACATTAATTCGGCGATTTTTTAACGTGGTCCATAGTAAATTTCTCACTGCGCCACTTCAAAAATCATTCTTGACCATATTCTGTTTAGCAGCACACGAAATAACGAAATTATTTGCTGAGAGTTTAGAGAGGAACATAGTAATTTTTCCTGTGTGTCGGATGAAAAATTGATTCTGTCTTGTTTTTAGCTTTTGACAAGCCGTAATCGTTACTTGTTTCCGCATTGAATTTTACTGAAGAACATAGTAAAGTTTGATTCCGTATTGTATTTTGCTTATGAAGTAATATAATCATTGCTTGTTTCCTCACCGAATCTTACAGAATAACATTGGAAAAATTTGCGTCGAGACGAAAGAGTTGAGGTACTTCGGTTTTCAACATAATTATTTGCTAGTGACACATAGTAAAATTTCGAGTATTTGCTTTGTTTACGGACAGGCTTTGTACTTGTAGACTAACGTTAGACTTGAGTGAACTTAAAAAAAAAAATTGTAAGGGTAAGGATACCGGGTTAAAAAAATATTAAAAGTGAACAGCCGATAGCGATGGTTACGCGGTCGGTGTGCGGCTCTAGCCACTTCGTAGGTTCAGCATCTTCGTGCGAAGTCAGTACTTGGATGGGCAATGGCTCAGCCACACACCGGCTCGCGCATCGATCGTTAAGCGGGTGCTGGTTTTTTTGAGTTTCTAATGATATTGAACAACTAATAACTTCACAAAAAACTAGCCCATTGCATATGGAAAAAAGTGAACTGTAGTTTTTACTGAGATCTCCTTGACACTTTACAGTTTTCCACATTTGTAGCGCCTTCCAGACGCGTAAACATCAATTTTTCATTAAACTTTAAACAAATTCTCTTAGTCCCCTTGGTAGAAAATACTAATACTGTAGGTAACATATTGCATGTCCATGAAACGAATTTTTACAGTGTCGAACAGTAAAAAGTACACGTTACATTCGCTCCGTTTTTACAGTGTGAAACCGTAAGTCAATTTTTTCCGAAGCATTATTCGCAAAATGGCTCTTCTTCTTTTATTAATATAAAAAAACTATGTATTTTGAAAAAAAGATAAAAAAACCTTCGAAAAAGACTGAATAATTGTGTAAAGATTCTCTGTACCAAATTTCATCCAAATCGGTCTTTAAGATTTAGAGATGCGACGGTTACCGTTTTAAAAACACCATTTTGACGAAAATGCATTTGAAGGTTTAAGGCCTTACATACGTCCAGAATTTTCAAAAAATTGATTTTTTTTTACAGATTATTATTCTCTATAGTTTTAGGCGTATTTCTGTGTAAGTCGATTGTACAATTTCCCCATAGATCGAAAGTTATTATAGAAAACGTGACTGCCCAACGAGAGTCTGACGCACGAATCAATGCTACTAAAGCAACAAAAGAGGCCAGAACCTCGTCGATTGGAAAAAAATAAACAACAACAATTGTTTACTGACAAGGAAGGCATACAATATGAAGCTGGAATTGGAGATTAAACGTAAGTTAAAAAAATAAATTAAAAAATTCATAAAGTTCTTGCTTTAGCTGCGCGCGACCTCGAGTGAAACGCACTTGAAACTTTCAATGCATTTTTCTCAAAACTACTTTTTCTGGCACGGTCTGCATGATCATTCATACAGTTTTTAATGTATTTTGATGCTTTTTTCTTTTTAAATATTCGAAATTGTTTTCTCTATAGTCTGTCGAGTCGGATTTTTGATGTTGTGATTAAAAAATTTTATAAACATAATTAAAGTGTGACATTTATGACACAATATGCACACTTTTTTTTAAACTGCCGTAAATTGCCAAAATTTTTCGAATTTCAAAAATCCGGCTCGACAGACTATAACTACAACTTTATTTTACAAGAATTTTTTTACGTTTTGCAGATCCATCAGCATTTCAAGAAGAAATGATGCAGACCGTGGAGCAACTTTTTTTTCATAGTGCTTCGGGAAACGTGATTTTTTATGTTATAATTTTTGAAAAAAAAAATGAAATAAATTTTTTTGTAAAGTTTAAATACTAATAAACAATGTGCAAAAATTATTTTTATTAATTTCTATTGCTATCTCTTCTAAAAACAGTTTTTCTTTTAGCGCGTTTTAGGCGCTGCTGGACGTATGTAAGGCGTTAAGCAACTGTCAAATTGAGATTAAACATTTTTCTCCTACTTGCAAGGTATCGACAATTCTTGGAAAATGTTTGTAAATTACATATAAAGGCCATCACTGTCGAAAGAAAATGTTTTTGATCAATTTTTATGGTTTCTTTAGGTGTGTGTTAGCCCTGAACTTGGGATATCGTTCAAACCATAACACCGATCGCGTCCCCATCGCTACTGTAGGTAGAGAGGCATATATGACCTATCTTGACATTAGATATGGGTGAGATAGGATGACCTGAAAAGTTCGAAAGTTAGAACGGATATTTTTAACTATTGTACTTTTATGCTAATCTCCTTAAAAAAAGAGGATACTGTTAAAGTTGATATCTTGTCATATCCTTTCTGAATAAGAAGAAAACTACAAATCAAAATTTTGACGAGTTCTACATGGTAAACCAATACACGTGTATTATTAAATTTGCTGAAAATTAAGAGTGTTTTTTTCTCATTTGTTGCCTCAAATATCAGAAAATTCAGAGTGGGTCGGTTATATTCGTGAATAATAGTATTTGTCTTTTGATTTAAAGTTTTTTTATTTCATCATTTTATTGTTAACTATACATTCTCGCGTCATTCACAGTTACGACTTGTAGATCTGACAAACTGGTATTTGGTCGGAATTGTAAATGGCTGATACCAACAGAGAAGTTTGTTAAAAATGATCAAGTTCGCCCAATCGGTACCCGTGTATAATTCCAGGCAAAAGCAAAAAATCTTGGCGAGGCGTTTTCTCCACGTTGCTAATTTAAACTGACGCATCGTTTTTGAAGACAAAACTGCAAAGAGACAAATAAAGAGTGCATTGTTTGAAAAAGTGTAAATTCAAATACCGATATGTTGGAAGATCATTATGAAACTCGTGGAACCGATGTTTTCGTTTTATCGTCCTCACCCGCGGTTCCGTGTCGGTTTCATTTCCACAAGGACTACCCGGCGCTGCCCCATAGTTGTCCACTACGTCGCATCCGGTAATAACCTCTCTCTGTAGCCGGAGTGAATAGCCGGTTGTGAAGCAACTTAAGTTGACGCAGTGGTCATTCTTAAAATTAAAATAATTGATGGTTTCACAACTCATAAAAAAGTATTTAAGGTAACAAAGTGTTCAAAGTATATAAGAGAGTTTCTTTTTTTAAATTCTTCATCGCAGCTGGAGAAGTGCTGTCCTTTGAAGGCAGTCTAAAATATCGCTGATCTTAAGTTATAATTTTTTTTCCTCAATGAATTGATGAGTCTTGATGCTGAGCCGAATTGCGATGTAATTTTGAAAAATTTTGGATATTTCAAATATTTTTTCCAATGAATCAAAGAAATTGGACAAATTTGGAAAATTAGTAAATGTCTTCGTGCCTCGTGGAAATGGTCGAAAGAAACATAACAGTTGCGGATGGCAAGGTGAAATATAAATTGATTTAGAATGAGTTTTTTTCGAATATTTGTATCGGCTGGATTTTGAGTTTTATGAGAGTGGAATGTTTACCCCAGACAAGAAACAGTAGCCTGGTCTATGGTGAGCTAGACACTGTTCATCCAGAGTTTTAATTCTTCCGGGCATCAACTTAGGTAAATTAATTTTCGTTTGCGGCGGATTATACATACAGTGTAGCGCATCATTGCTGCAATAATAAAACACCATAATTATTCACTATAAGCTATAAATACTGTTTTCGCTCTAAGTATTGAATTGGAACGTACCGCAGCGCCTCGTTAAACATTGCCAGAGAGCAACGTGAGAACGTCGCCGTGTTTTGAGTGGGCGTGAGTATTGCCCCCATGATGTAACCATGAGCATTATGGCATTCAGGGACCGTGCCATTATCATGATCTATACCCAATCTATGAATAAATTCATGTGATAAGAAAAACTATAAGAAAATGTTTTTTTATGTTTATGAACAAAATATTCCGTCATTTATCAAACATTTATGGAGGAAGAAAATCGCAAGATTCTGAATGGAAATGTTATTGATCGTTTTCCTGTACACTGCACCGTTGACAAGATGTACATTGATTCGCAAGAGTCAGTCTACCGCGCTGTACACGAACACAACAGAGTGGCTATCACTAATTAATCTATAACTAATCATTCATGCATTAGAGAAAAGAAAATATCCAAAGACTTAAATAAAAATGAAAAATGGAGATCATCGAGATTCGAGCGATCAAGTTTGAAAAATATTTTGAGGACATTAGGGATTGCATTTGGAAATGTTAGTTATTGTTTTTTATAATTCAAATTTTCTTCGTTTATGTTTGATTGGTATACTTACGAATGTGCAACTTCGTGAACTGCAACGTCAATACCGCTAAATGCACCATTATCGGTGAGCAGTGCGACTCCTAGCTGTTGCTTCTTGTCATCTATAGTCTGGCAAGCACCGCGCAACAACGATACACCTTAAAATAATTCAATCCAATACTATATTAGTTACTATTGAAATTTGAAAATTCAGTCGTTGACGAAAATACTAAAAAAACACAAATTCTTACCTAGTGTTATATCGTCGTTGGCTTTTAGTCTGTGGAATTGAATATATCCAAATGAATTTATCGTGGATTCCGTTAAATGAAAAAAAATCTAATTGAGCAACATGCAATCATTCGAACTTGAAAATATTTATAAAATCAAAAATACCCGTAACTAGTCAAGTATTTATTGTGATAAATCAAGTCAACCTATAGATAAATAGAATTCCAAATCGTCGGTTTCGACAATTAACGTTTTCCATACGTACCTGGTCATTGTGATAGCAATGTCGTACGTTCCGAATATAATCTGGTTTCTTACTTCATAAAAAAAATTCGTTTCCTCATAGAGGGCCGGTTCATGCTGGAATGTATTGTTAGGCAGCGTGTATGCCTTGATGTATGGTGTCGCCCAGTATGACTATAAAATTATAAATTCAATCAGAGGACACAATCACAGAAGGGGCTAAATGGATTGAGTATCCAAAAATATATTTTATAACTTACGGTCGCTACAGCTATCCCGGCAATGTGAAATCTGATGCCCGGATTTTGAAGATGACGATAGGACAGATCGACGCCGTTCCAGAATGCCAAGACATATTCCAGGAAACGCAACAATTCCTCGCTTTGAGGGTTCCAAAATCTGCAAAAAACGTTGTATTATTATCTTTTTGATTATCAACTGTCTTCATGCTTCCATGATACTTACTCTTCTCGGAAATAGGTAAAATCGTGGTGCAGAAATAGTTTAGGATAGATAGAATCGTTATAATTAACAGGAGATGGATCCAAGTCGTCTTCATCGACATGAACAAGATTTCCTATCGAGTCTCCACTTATGTTCACTTTTTCTTGATCTATAAAATAAGTATCTGAATTTAGTTCCGGAGTTGTCAAAATTCTGAATTTTTCACCAGCAAAATGAATTCGCGGTTAACATTTATCTTTAACCCTTTCGGCGTTAGGATAAATTTTGATTAGGTGATCTCAAAAAGACAGACGTAGGAATGTAGAAAAAAATATCGGAGATACGGTATACAGACGTCTTCGAAGGCCCACATTACGAATTTGATAACTTTGAAAACAACCCACATCCCGTTTACAAAAACACATACATGTAAAGAAAAACAAACAAAATATAAACAGTTATGAAAAAAGTACAAGCGTACTGGAGTGTTGAAAGACATTCTGCAGCTGTTTATTGAACACCATGCTTTACAGAAAAAATTCAAAAATTCATTTCAGAAACCTGTAAGAAATAATCTTCATTAAGAAAATTTTTGTAAGAATGCTCCGTATGAACGGTGGTTATAGCGATTTTTAGGGTTTTCGTTATTATCAGTTGTTCCGACGTCAGAAAATAATATCGACTCACCATTGTCCGGGGAGTAATCTTCCATTTTCAAGGCAACGTGTCGTGCCGAATTTAAGGCACTGTCGTCGTTGTCACCGATCGAACGACGTTTCCTCAAATGTTCTTCAACAATTCCCACCGGCAAAGGTCTGATGACAATAGCTGCATTATCCCCTCTGAATTTAATTTTCCCAGTCTGTTTGAACGTTTATTTCATCAGTGATTAGCAACACATTAGGGTATAGGTAAAATTGTAGAATCAAAGGGCTTAGCCGAATAAGCACACTAAAATTCCCCCCACCCAGTTTTCAAATGACACTCGTATCATTACAGCGAAAACAAAAGTTTTTGAAAATTTCTGCCACATAACTTAAATATTTTTTGCGTGATAATAATTATATTTTTATTTTGTTGAGAAATTCTTTGTTTATGTCCCTTCACTAACAATTTTTGTAAATTTTGTCGAGTTTGTGCAACGCTCTCGAAAAATAAAATACAAACGCTTATTTCCGGGAATCAAGTCGAATATCATTATTTTTCCGGTAAAAAATAATTGTCTAATTATTTTCTAAGAAATCAGAACAATGTCCCCAAAAAACGGAAACGAAATAAAAATAAAAAATGATATTTCTTTGTCACGAAAAAAAATTGGATAAGAAAGCAGAAATTTGGAGAAACTTTTTTTTTTGCGGTGAAGATACAGTAGGTCACATGTTATTTTCACCGGGGCCACTTGTAGTGTGTTCATTTGGCGATGCTCCTTCTATCAAGATGAAATTACGATAAATATTAATACTGTACATACAACTGCTGGATTGCCAGTGTATGAGTCCGTGCCGATAACCAACGAAGCACGATGTTCAGCATTCTCAAAAAGTCGTCCAACTCTTCTCATTGCCTGCGTCACAATATTGTTAATCTTTTACGTATTTTTACTATGGACTTATTATCCATTTTTTACGTTGTTTATCAAATACATACACCTTCTTGACGAAAGTACGAGACTCCGCCAGGCACATAACTGTCTTCTTGTGCGAAGTAGACAGGTGTTTCAGCCGAGGCCAACAACGAGTCTCGAGGATGAAGCCACATATTTATATTTCTACCAAAAGCTCGAATTTCCATGTGTGCATTTTCAAATTTGTTATCTGAGGTAGATCGCTTGTGAATATTTTTCGGCAGATCAATGTTTATGAGCTCGTGTTCGATTACTGTTAATTAGAAAAAAATGTAATTATTCACAAATTCGCTTTATCTACAATTCGGAAACGGGTATTTTTTTCAATAATTTTATATTGTTCACAGAATTATTAAACTTCCAATTGATGCCACTATAATCAAATTTTCGATTCTAGTAAATATGGGCATTTCTTATTGTGGTCAACCTAATTAAAGCAATATCTAATCAATTACTTAATACATTATTTTGTACAATTGCGACGTAATTGATATATTTTTACCGGTTTTTGGGTCCATATTCAAGTACTCCAGAATCGGATCGACAGCCATGTCCACCTGGGAAAAAAGAATTAAGAATTTTTCACTGCTGTTTCTGTGAATTGAGTATTTTTTTTCGATCAACAATTCTAAACTCTCGATTGCCGCATCGGTAAAATACAGAAGTTATTCGGAGTCCGATGTTTCAAAAAATGACTAGAAATTTCTTGACCAAATTTTTTATGTTAATCAGGGGGTTTTAACTATCAATAGTTGAAGCTTTTTTTACCTTTTCGTAGCAGAGAAAAGGGTGCACAATGGCCAGACAAAAAATGACAATACCATGACGATACATGATTTTTGAATGGATATGCAAAGAAATTCAAAATCGAAACTTCCTCTCGTAGATTTCAATACGACTGGATAAAAATTCGGCACCACAGCAGTCTTATAAAGGATCCTCGGGCATAGCGAATTCGGTTTATGCGGTAGCTGCAAATCTTACGAGTCCTCAGTTGTCATGCATCATATTGCGTATGTTTGCTATTTGTCACAAATTATTCGTTTAGTACCGGTTAAAAGGAAGTAATTCATATCATAACGTATTTGAACAATTGCTGCCATAAGTCTTGAAAATAGTTTCTCGAAAAATAAAAAATACTTTTTCTCTTTTATTGCTCAACTACAAGTATAAATTCAAAGTCTGTACAAGTTTACTACCTTTTCCGGGCTCGTGCAGTAATTGACGCGTGCACGCATGTTGTAAGTCAATGTGTACACGAGCAAATTCTTCCGCAATAGAGCCTAAATTAATCAAATAGCAAAAATATCACGTATATTATGAGATGTCAAAAAATGAATTTAATGCGGCTTTTCACAACTTGTGAAACAGATACCTTTTAGTATCCGGACTTTCATTTGTAGGACTGCCTTCAGCATTGGAATATGTATTTTTTTGAAATTGCCGAAAGTGAATAACCAATGTTTTGAAGATAAAAAAAAAGCATTAGCGATTGCCGTTTATTGTTACTACAGTACTACTGAATAACAGTTTGATATTTTATTTTTATATTTTTTAACACGGTATTTTCAAATTATTTTCATCTATTTTCAAGAGTAATTTTTTTTGCATTTGCACACGAAGAGAATTTTACATGAAAAAATACTATGTTTTTGTAGTAACGTCGAACTATATCGTCATTATGAGAACAACCGATGTTCAAAATACTAAAACATACATTAATTCGGCGATTTTTTAACGTGGTCCATAGTAAATTTCTCACTGCGCCACTTCAAAAATCATTCTTGACCATATTCTGTTTAGCAGCACACGAAATAACGAAATTATTTGCTGAGAGTTTAGAGAGGAACATAGTAATTTTTCCTGTGTGTCGGATGAAAAATTGATTCTGTCTTGTTTTTAGCTTTTGACAAGCCGTAATCGTTACTTGTTTCCGCATTGAATTTTACTGAAGAACATAGTAAAGTTTGATTCCGTATTGTATTTTGCTTTTGAAGTAATATAATCATTGCTTGTTTCCTCACCGAATCTTACAGAATAACATTGGAAAAATTTGCGTCGAGACGAAAGAGTTGAGGTACTTCGGTTTTCAACATAATTATTTACTAGTGACACATAGTAAAATTTCGAGTATTTGCTTTGTTTACGGACAAGCTTTGTACTTGTAAACTAACGCTAGACTTGAGTGAACTTAAAAAAAAAATTTGTAAGGGTAAGGATACCGGGTTAAAAAAATATTAAAAGTGAACAGCCGACAGCGATGGTTACGCGGTAGGTGTGCGGCTCTAGCCACTTCGTAGGTTCAGCATCTTCGTGCGAAGCCAGTACTTGGATGAGCAATGGCTCAGCCACACACCGGCTCGCGCATCGATCGTTAAGCGGGTGCTGGTTTTTTTGAGTTTCTAATGATATTGAACAACTAATAACTTCACAAAAAACTAGCCCATTGCATATGGAAAAAAGTGAACTGTAGTTTTTACTGAGATCTCCTTGACACTTTACAGTTTTCCACATTAGTAGCGCCTTCCAGACGCGTAAACATCAATTTTTCATTAAACTTTAAACAAATTCTCTTAGTCCCTGTGGTAGAAAATACTAATACTGTAGGTAACATATTGCATGTCCATCAAACGAATTTTTACAGTGTCGAGCAGTAAAAAGTACGCGTTACATTCACTCCGTTTTTACAGTGTGAAACCGTAAAAAGTACACGAAATAATAAACTGAACTTATACTTACCTAAACATAGCCATAAAATTATTTAAAACAAATAAAATTTTAAAAAATTCTTCAATTATAAATGCATTTTCAATCATACTTTCTTACATCCATCATTTCCCACATAAATTTCTGTCGAAAAATTTTCTTACCTACCTATCTACGAACTAACGCGCACGGACGCTACCTATTACAGCACTACTTGGTAATTATTGTTAAAAAAAAGTGATACGTACATATCCAATCTGGAATATTATCGGTAACGTCAATTAATAATCTATGGGATAAGTCTTTTTATCTTTTGAAAGCATGAAAAATTTGAAATTTAAAAAATATCGAATTTTCATATATTACAATGTATCATGTCCGTAATGCTTCCATTTGGTTGAAAATTCCTCTCCATTGTTTGAGCTATAATAAGTAAATATAGCACCAATCTTCAATAAGTGCTTCACCTTGAAATTTTCTGGCTCATATGTTTGGAGAAATTACAGTGTACACCGTAAGAATTCAAAATAACATACTAAATTTGGCAGCATTTTCGAATTTCTACTGGGCACACTGCAATCTTTAATTTATGTCGACGGTAATTTTCTCGGTAGGAAATACACAATTTTTATATTTTCTAATTACAATTTTTCATGAATGCCGTTTAATATTTTTTTACAATTTTCGGTATCGGTAAATAGTATTGGTTCACACTTTATTTTCCTATGCGTACTGAATATTTTATTGGAGGCACTGTAAATTTTACATTTCATACACAGTGGGATTCCTCGTTTTTATTTGTAATTTCTGCTATCATTTTTTTACTGTGGACATTGAGTTTTTACAGTTTAGATCAGCATTAATAACTGATCAGAGAGTAAAAATCACATTAAATCCATTATTTTGTAATGAAACTCACTGTAAAACGAGTAAATTACAGTTTTCAACTGTAAATTGTGTTTTAATTTAAGTAATTTTTAAATATCGACCATTAATTTTTACAGATAATTTTTTTCCTGCAACAATAGGAATTTATTTACAGTTTCCTTGGACCTTCGTACAAATGTGAGACAGTAGCGAAGGAGTAGCTGTTCGCAACACTGTTAGAGACTCTCATAAGAAAACGAAAGTTAGTGAAGTGCAGTGATAGTGATGGTATGGGATCGTCAAAGTCTTAGGTTTCATTCCACCAAATTCTGTTTGTAATGTCTGTATCGCATTTGCATGAAGGCCCTGGGAAACTCACGTCTGGCTTAGCAGTCAAACGTTCAATTACTGGGCTCACTTGAAACTGCTTGGCCTGTGAGATCGCCAAAGCTACAGATTGAGTGCGTATACTGAGAAACTGACTTTGTTGAATAGGCAAAATCTTTGTTGAACCAACTAAATCTGCTGTTGAGTGAACTGGCGGGCGGCAAACAAAACATTTAGTTGATCCAACAGAAGATTTGATTGTTCCAACCACTTAATTCACTGGCTCATATAAATATTATTCATTACGACCGAACATTTTGTTCGCTGTAATTACGAAATTCATTTTGTTCGCTGAATTTGGTTGATTGAGCAAAGTCGGGTTTTCAGTGTGTATACACGTCGTTGTCAGCCCCAGTGATAATTATTCTATGTGATATTTCTTATATCTATTATTATGTAAATACTTATAATCATGAAAATTAGTTATGAATACATCTGTATAATTCAATTAGTATGAATTAATTGGTTTAAACATTATATAACATTGCACGATTGATCATTTTTGTAAATAATTTCAAACATACAATCCGTTAAAATCGAGTTATTCTCTATTGAGTGGTTTTCGCAGGCTTCTCATTTTCCATCTATTACGTATATGAATTCTTAGTTAGAATTATTCCGTTGCAAATGTAATGTTTGAAAGTTTTGTGGTAATATTCGGAAAAGGTATAGCATTCGATAAAAAATTTACTTTGAATGTGAAGAACTTTTGAACGGTTCGATTTTGGGAATTTTTTCTTGAAGATCTTTTTGTGTAGAGCGTTTGATTTTCTAAAAAACCATGTTCTAAAATTAATTTTTGGAGTTATTATTACTGAGAGGTTAAGAATCGAAATACGCGAAAAATTATTTCTCGTGATATTCAAATGGGAAATAAAAAATTGCGTGAGGCACCTGTAAATATTTTTATTCAGCGCTCTCCTTTGGTGATTTTTTTTTGTACGCTAAAGTATCTTTTAAACCAGCTAGTTGGGCAAAGACAAAATATAACGTTCATTTGAATAATTATAGTATATATCTAGAGATGCGGCAACGTCTTGACGCCAAGTATTAAAAAGATAGTGTTTAAATATGACGTGTGGCCTATCTACACTCGAGATTTCGTTCTTTTCCGTTTTATGTATGTACTAGGCAACATGACAGACGGATTTGGCGCAGGTGGACTTTCCCAAAAAATGTTAGTGACTTAATATTCATTTAGCAATCTCTGGTCCCTTTAAGTCAACATTGTTTCTTCGATGTAGGTGAGGGATAATTTTTTAATTTTTTATCCATGTTTCCACGTGTTCCCTTTTCGAATTTTCATGATCCAATCTCATCACTTTAACCACACTTCACCAACATTCCAAGTTCCTATGAGACCCCCCAGACTGTCGGCCATAGCCACTTTTTCCTAATGCACTACTGTATCGCATGTACACAAGAGCTCGGTGAAATTGTGAATAACCTGTGCCGATCCCGTTGACTATATTTTTACTGAATTTTAAATTGGTAACCATGAACAGAAACTTAAAAAACTTGTATTCTACTTGGCGATCGATGCAACAGTCGGCGTATGGCTAAGCGGTCAGTCATCCAAGTACTAGCTCCGTCCGAAGCAGCCTAAGGCCTTATACATACACCTATAGATGCCAGAAGGAGGAGGGTCAAATTCAATACATTTTTTATACCGAAAAACTTTTTCTAATAGGACACCTTTTTATCATTTAAAGGGACGTATTGTAGTCTATGAAATTGGAAAATTTCATTTCAAGAAAACCAAATGAGCAGTTGTTGTCGTTTTTGAAAAACATTAGCATTTTGTACTACAGTTTTTACAAAATTATATTAGCGGTAACCACGATTCTGACTATACGCTTTAACTGAAAAAAAGTACAACATTTTTTTATGAAAGTTAGCGAAAAAAATTATACTCTTTCATGGTCAATTTTTTCCGAAGCATTATTCGCAAAATGGCTCTTCTTCTTTTATTAATATAAAAAAAGTATGTATTTTGAAAAAAAGATAAAAAAACCTTCGAAAAAGACTGAATAATTGTGTAAAGATTCTCTGTACCAAATTTCATCCAAATCGGTCTTTAAGATTTAGAGATGCGACGGTTACCGTTTTAAAAACACCATTATGACGAAAGTGCATTTGAAGGTTTAAGCAACTTTCAAATTGAGATTAAACATTTTTCTCCTACTTGCAAGGTATCGACAATTCTTGGAAAATGTTTGTAAATTACATATAAAGGCCATCACTGTCGAAAGAAAATATTTTTGATCAATTTTTATGGTTCCTTTAGGTGTGTGTCAGCCCTGAACTTGGGATATCGTTCAAACCATAACACCGATCGCGTCCCCATCGCTACTGTACGTAGAGAGGCATATATGACCTATCTTGATATTAGATATGGGTGAGATAGGATGACCCGAAAAGTTCGAAAGTTAGAAAGGATATTTTTAACTATTGTACTTTTATGCTAATCTCCTTAAAAAAAGAGGATACTGTTAAAGTTGATATCTTGTCATATCCTTTCTGAATAAGAAGAAAACTACAAATCAAAATTTTGACGAGTTCTACATGGTAAACCAATACACGTGTATTATTAAATTTGCTGAAAATTAAGAGTGTTTTTTTCTCATTTGTTGCCTCAAATATCAGAAAATTCAGAGTGGGTCGGTTATATTCGTGAATAATAGTATTTGTCTTTTGATTTAAAGTTTTTTTATTTCATCATTTTATTGTTAACTATACATTCTCGCGTCATTCACAGTTACGACTTGTAGATCTGACAAACTGGTATTTGGTCGGAATTGTAAATGACTGATACCAACAGAGAAGTTTGTTAAAAATGATCAAGTTCGCCCAATCGGTACCCGTGTATAATTCCAGGCAAAAGCAAAAAATCTTGGCGAGGCGTTTTCTCCACGTTGCTAATTTAAACTGACGCATCGTTTTTGAAGACAAAACTGCAAAGAGACAAATAAAGAGTGCATTGTTTGAAAAAGTATAAATTCAAATGCCGATATGTTGGAAGATCATTATGAAACTCGTGGAACCGATGATTTCGTTTTATCGTTCTCACCCGTGGTTCCGTGTCGGTTTCATTTCCACAAGGAGTACCCGGTGCTTCCCCATAATACTTCAATCTGTCGCATCCGGTAACAACGTATGTCTGTAGCCGGAGTGAATAGCCGGTTGTGACGCAACTTAATTTGACGCAGTGGTCATTCTAAAAATTAGAATAATTGATCGTTTCACAACTCATAAAAAAGTATTTAAGGTAACGAAGTGTTCAAAGTATATAAGAGAGTTTCTTTTTTTAAATTCTTCATCGCAGCTGGAGAAGTACTGTCCTTTGAAGGCAGTCTAAAATACCTCTGATCTTAAGTTATAATTTTTTTTCTCAATGAATTGATGAGTCTTGATGCTGAGCCGAATTGCGATGTAATTTTGAAAAATTTTGGATATTTCAAATATTTTTTCCAATGAAGCAAAGAAATTGGACAAATTTGGAAAATTAGTAAATGTCTTCGTGCCTCGTGGAAATGGTCGAAAGAAACATAACAGTTGCGGATGGCAAGGTGAAATATAAATTGATTTAGATTGAGTTTTTTTCGAATATTTGTATCGGCTGGATTTTGAGTTTTATGAGAGTGGAATGTTTACCCCAGACAAGAAACAGTAGCCTCGTCTATTGTGAGCTAGACACTGTTCATCCAGAGTTTTAATTCTTCCGGGCATCAACTTTGGTAAATTAATTTTCATTTGCGGCGGATTATACATACAGTGTAGCGAATCATTGCTGCAATAATAAAAAACCATAATTATTCACTATAAGCTATAAATACTGTTTTCGCTCTAAGTATTGAGCTGGAACGTACCGCAGCACCTCGTTAAACATTGCCAGAGAGCAACGTGAGAACGTCGCCATGTTTTGAGTGGGCGTGAGTATTGCCCCCATGATGTAACCATGATCATTATGGCATTCAAGGACCGTGCCATTATCATGATCTATACCCAATCTATGAATAAATTCATGTGATAAGAAAAACTATAAGAAAATGTTTTTTTATGTTTATGAACAAAATATTCCGTCATTTATCAAACATTTATGGAGGAAGAAAATCGCAAGATTCTGAATGGAAATGTTATTGATCGTTTTCCTGTACACTGCACCGTTGACAAGATGTACATTGATTCGCAAGAGTCAGTCTATCGCGCTGTACACGAACACATCAGAGTGGCTATCACTAATTAATCTATAACTAATCATTCATGCATTAGAGAAAAGAAAATATCCAAAGACTTAAATAAAAATGAAAAATGGAGATCATCGAGATTCGAGCGATCAAGTTTGAAAAATATTTTGAGGACATACGGGATTGCATTTGGAAATGTTAGTTATTGTTTTTTATAATTCACACTTTCCTCGTTTATGTTTGATTGGTATACTTACGAATGTGCAACTTCGTGAGCTGCAACGTCAATACCGCTAAATGCACCATTATCGGTGAGCAGTGCGACTCCTAGCTGTTTCTTCTCTTCATCTGTAGTCTTGCAAGCACCGCGCACCTTAAAATAATTCAATCCAATACTATATTAGTTACTATTGAAATTTGACAATTTAGTCGTTGACGAAAATACTAAAAAAACACAAATTCTTACCTAGTGTTATATCGTCGTTGGCTTTTAGTCTGTGGAATTGAATATATCCAAATGAATTTATCGTGGATTCCGTTAAATGAAAAAAAATCTAATTGAGCAACATGCAATCATTCGAACTTGAAAATATTTATAAAATCAAAAATACCCGTAACTAGTCAAGTATTTATTGTGATAAATCAAGTCAACCTATAGATAAATAGAATTCCAAATCGTCGGTTTCGACAATTAACGTTTTCCATACGTACCTGGTCATTGTGATAGCAATGTCGTACGTTCCGAATATAATCTGGTTTCTTACTTCATAAAAAAAATTCGTTTCCTCATAGAGGGCCGGTTCATGCTGGAATGTATTGTTAGGCAGCGTGTATGCCTTGATGTATGGTGTCGCCCAGTATGACTATAAAATTATAAATTCAATCAGAGGACACAATCACAGAAGGGGCTAAATGGATTGAGTATCCAAAAATATATTTTATAACTTACGGTCGCTACAGCTATCCCGGCAATGTGAAATCTGATGCCCGGATTTTGAAGATGACGATAGGACAGATCGACGCCGTTCCAGAATGCCAAGACATATTCCAGGAAACGCAACAATTCCTCGCTTTGAGGGTTCCAAAATCTGCAAAAAACGTTGTATTATTATCTTTTTGATTATCAACTGTCTTCATGCTTCCATGATACTTACTCTTCTCGGAAATAGGTAAAATCGTGGTGCAGAAATAGTTTAGGATAGATAGAATCGTTATAATTAACAGGAGATGGATCCAAGTCGTCTTCATCGACATGAACAAGATTTCCTATCGAGTCTCCACTTATGTTCACTTTTTCTTGATCTATAAAATAAGTATCTGAATTTAGTTCCGGAGTTGTCAAAATTCTGAATTTTTCACCAGCAAAATGAATTCGCGGTTAACATTTATCTTTAACCCTTTCGGCGTTAGGATAAATTTTGATTAGGTGATCTCAAAAAGACAGACGTAGGAATGTAGAAAAAAATATCGGAGATACGGTATACAGACGTCTTCGAAGGCCCACATTACGAATTTGATAACTTTGAAAACAACCCACATCCCGTTTACAAAAACACATACATGTAAAGAAAAACAAACAAAATATAAACAGTTATGAAAAAAGTACAAGCGTACTGGAGTGTTGAAAGACATTCTGCAGCTGTTTATTGAACACCATGCTTTACAGAAAAAATTCAAAAATTCATTTCAGAAACCTGTAAGAAATAATCTTCATTAAGAAAATTTTTGTAAGAATGCTCCGTATGAACGGTGGTTATAGCGATTTTTAGGGTTTTCGTTATTATCAGTTGTTCCGACGTCAGAAAATAATATCGACTCACCATTGTCCGGGGAGTAATCTTCCATTTTCAAGGCAACGTGTCGTGCCGAATTTAAGGCACTGTCGTCGTTGTCACCGATCGAACGACGTTTCCTCAAATGTTCTTCAACAATTCCCACCGGCAAAGGTCTGATGACAATAGCTGCATTATCCCCTCTGAATTTAATTTTCCCAGTCTGTTTGAACGTTTATTTCATCAGTGATTAGCAACACATTAGGGTATAGGTAAAATTGTAGAATCAAAGGGCTTAGCCGAATAAGCACACTAAAATTCCCCCCACCCAGTTTTCAAATGACACTCGTATCATTACAGCGAAAACAAAAGTTTTTGAAAATTTCTGCCACATAACTTAAATATTTTTTGCGTGATAATAATTATATTTTTATTTTGTTGAGAAATTCTTTGTTTATGTCCCTTCACTAACAATTTTTGTAAATTTTGTCGAGTTTGTGCAACGCTCTCGAAAAATAAAATACAAACGCTTATTTCCGGGAATCAAGTCGAATATCATTATTTTTCCGGTAAAAAATAATTGTCTAATTATTTTCTAAGAAATCAGAACAATGTCCCCAAAAAACGGAAACGAAATAAAAATAAAAAATGATATTTCTTTGTCACGAAAAAAAATTGGATAAGAAAGCAGAAATTTGGAGAAACTTTTTTTTTTGCGGTGAAGATACAGTAGGTCACATGTTATTTTCACCGGGGCCACTTGTAGTGTGTTCATTTGGCGATGCTCCTTCTATCAAGATGAAATTACGATAAATATTAATACTGTACATACAACTGCTGGATTGTCAGTGTATGAGTCCGTGCCGATAACCAACGAAGCACGATGTTCAGCATTCTCAAAAAGTCGTCCAACTCTTCTCATTGCCTGCGTCACAATATTGTTAATCTTTTACGTATTTTTACTATGGACTTATTATCCATTCTTTACGTTGTTTATCAAATACATACACCTTCTTGACGAAAGTACGAGACTCCGCCAGGCACATAATTGTTTTGTCGTGCGAAGTAGACAGGTGTTTCAGCCGAGGCCAACAACGAGTCTCGAGGATGAAGCCACATATTTATATTTCTACCAAAAGCTCGAATTTCCATGTGTGCATTTTCAAATTTGTTATCTGAGGTAGATCGCTTGTGAATATTTTTCGGCAGATCAATGTTTATGAGCTCGTGTTCGATTACTGTTAATTAGAAAAAAATGTAATTATTCACAAATTCGCTTTATCTACAATTCGGAAACGGGTATTTTTTTCAATAATTTTATATTGTTCACAGAATTATTAAGCTTCCAATTGATGCCACTATAATCAAATTTTCGATTCTAGTAAATATGGGCATTTCTTATTGTGGTCAACCTAATTAAAGCAATATCTAATCAATTACTTAATACATTATTTTGTACAATTGCGATGTAATTGATATATTTTTACCGGTTTTTGGGTCCATATTCAAGTACTCCAGAATCGGATCGACAGCCATGTCCACCTGGGAAAAAAGAATTAAGAATTTTTCACTGCTGTTTCTGTGAATTGAGTATTTTTTTTCGATCAACAATTCTAAACTCTCGATTGCCGCATCGGTAAAATACAGAAGTTATTCGGAGTCCGATGTTTCAAAAAATGACTAGAAATTTCTTAACCAAATTTTTCATGTTAACCAGGGGGTTTTAACTATCAATAGTTGAAGCTTTTTTTACCTTTTCGTAGCAGAGAAAAGGGTGCACAATGGCCAGACAAAAAATGACAATACCATGACGATACATGATTTTTGAATGGATATGCAAAGAAATTCAAAATCGAAACTTCCTCTCGTAGATTTCAATACGACTGGATAAAAATTCGGCACCACAGCAGTCTTATAAAGGATCCTCGGGCATAGCGAATTCGGTTTATGCGATAGATAATAGTTAGCTGCAAATCTTACGAGTCCTCAGTTCTCATGCATCATATTGCGTATGTTTGCTATGTGTCACAAATTATTCATTTAGTACCGGTTAAAAGGAAGTAATTCATATCATAACGTATTTGAACAATTGCTGCCATAAGTCTTGAACATATTTTTTTTTACTTTCAAAAAACAAATGAAACTTTATCTCTTTTCTTGCTCAACTACAAACATAAATTCAAATTCTGTACAAGTTTACTGCCTTTTCACTAATCAACCCGGCACGTGTAATGTCCGACACGTGTACATAGGATCGGAAGTCAATGTTTATGAGAACGAATTTTTTCGCAATAGCTCAAAGTGATAAAACACCCAAACTATCACGTATTTGATAAAATGCCAAGAAATTGATTAAATGGCTTTTCGCGATCATAAAGCAAACAATTCGGAACAGATACCTGTAGCACCCGGATTCTCATTTGTAGGTAGAGCCTTTCGCATCGGAGCACGTATCTTTTTTGAATCGCCGAAGAAGAATAACATAGTGATCAGTGTTCTGCATATGGAGAAAAGCATTGGTGATTTTAGTCATTTTTTATTACAGTACTACTGTTTATTGGAACAAGGAAGAGGCAGGAAATGTAAACTGAAGTTTACTTTTTCAGTAACAAAACTTAACAATCGAATAAGCAATTCAATTGAGAAAAAATTTCAAATGAAGGCATTTGTGCACGTCCGAATTTTTTTTTGATTACTCGAATAAGAGACTTGTGTGAACTGTTTGAAGAATCCTGGTAGAATTGAGACTGAGATAAAAAAATATAAAACGTAAGTGATTGACAGCCTTGGGTACACGGTCGGTGTATAGCTTTGGCCATTTCATAGGTTAAGCAGATTGACGTGACGCCAGTACTTGGCTGGGCATTCGCTTGGTATTATGCAAATAACAATTCAGTCGCAATATAGTCGACTGCATTGGCGGGTTATTTTTTATAGTTTTCGTGGCCCTAGAAAAACGAAAATGAGCGAAGTTGGATAATAGTGATGACATAAGATTGTAAAAAATTTAGAAAGTTTCACGCCACTAATTGTTGTTTTTTTGTGAGACCCCCTAAGAGTGTTAGCCACAGTCACTTCTTTGAATACAATTCTGTATCGCATTTGCTCAAATGCGCAGGGATACTAGAGATAATGTATTCACATGTCCTTTCTGATTCTATAATTAAAAATTTTTACTTTTCCATATAGTAACCAAATTCATTCGTTTTTGTGAAATTTCTGAAAACTGTGTGTATTTTTTCCCCTTTTTTGCTTCAAATAACAGAGAATTGAGAGTGGATCGGTTAATCGTAAAAAAAAAAAATATTTGTCGTTTGGTTAAAAGTTATATATTTCATCATATTACTGTAAATTGTACATTCTTGTTTCGTTCACAGTTACGACTTGTAGCTCTGACAAATTGGTCTTCGATCGGAATTATATAGCTGATACTAACAGAAAAGAACGATAAAAATAATCAAGTTTATCCAGTCGAAATCTGTGTATAATTCCTGGGAGAAGCAAAAATCTTATGGCGAAGCGTTTTCTCCACGTGGCTAATTTAAGAGGGGATAGTCATGTAAACGTACGTTTTTTCAAGATTTTTTTATAAAGAAATGGAATAGTTTATTGAATTAACATAAAGCATATCTCAAAATATACGATGTTAGGTATATTGACAAATTTTTTCAGACTAAAATATTTCAAAATGGTGGCGCCACAGCTGCTGGAAGCGAATTGGCGCCGTGCAGCCTACAGTTCTCAGATCTCAACTAAAATAAAAAAATCAAATTTTTATTATTAAAATACATTAATACACTTTGCATGACAGAGAGAAAAAAAATAAAATATTTAAGACCATTTATAAAAATACAAAAATAATTGATTTTTATTCAGAATGATCCTAAATATTTATTTTTTTTCTCTCCGGCATGCAAAGCGTATTACTGTATTTTAACAATACAAATTTGATTTTTTGATTTTAGTTGAGATTTGAGACTTGTAGGCTGCACGGCGCCAATCTGCTTCCAGCAGCTGTGGCGCCGCCATTTTGAAATATTTTAGTCTAAAAAAATTTGTCAATATACCTTACATCGTATATTTTGAGATATGCTTTATGTTAATTCAATAAACTATTCTATTTCTTTATAAAAAAATCTTGAAAAAAACATACGTTTACATGATTTTCCCCCCTTTAAACTGATGCATTGTTTCTGAAGACAAAACTACAAAAGAAAAAATACGGAGTGCATTTTTTGAAAAAGTTCAAATTCAAATGTCGTGATTTCGAAACGGAACCCGTTATTTCGATGTTTCCGTTTTATCGTGCTCACCCGGGGTGCGATGTCGGTTTCATTTCCATAGGGAGTACCTGGCGTTGCCCCACGATCAAATTCAATGCATTCTTCATCAATTTCCTTCTGTAACTTCGCTGAATTTGAAATAGATAAGGACAAAAAATGTCTAAATGCAAAGCAGAATAAAATACTTAATACCCTGTGAGACTTTTTCATGACATAAGCATTTGAAATTTTTTCCATCTTTATCAAATTTATTCTTCTCTATGATACAGGAGTTGAAATTTTTTTTTTTTTCAATTTTCATTTTTGCTTTTTTTGTGTCTGTTATCGTTGTATATATGGTTTTTAAGATATACAAATGTTTAAAAGCCACGATCATTGTGGTGAAATTCTTTTCAAGATCCTATTTATTAAATTAAGCACTTAAAAGTATGCATGTGATAAAATCTCTCATCGCGCAAAATGTTTTGACTGTAAGTAGCGCGACCGCTGACGGGTTGAATTTATTTTTATTTTTTCATTATCGTAACGTTATCGAGGCACGAACACTAACGACGTTTTCATAAATTCATTAGATAAAATATCGTCATAATATTTGACGTTTTGCTAAAATTACCGCTCGGTGAAAAGCTTACGTTCCGGGTCGAGAGGGGCAATTTCGTCCGTTCGCGATTTTAACTGCTCGGTATTCGGGAAGAAATGTGCGCTGGCACGTGACCTTTTGACACCTAGAAGGTTTGAAAAAACAGTAAGTAAACAATTTTTTGTATTGGAAAGTTATAGTATTAATTGGATGAAGGTTTTTCGAGGTTAAAAATATACATTTTAAGAAATGTTCACTATTTTTTTTTTCTTTTTAAAAAGTGGAGCCCGGCTGTATTGAGGGGTCGTGAAAAGACTTCTTTTTTAAAAAAATTCCAAACTAGTAACAGGGGTACCTTCACCAAAAACCAATTGATAACAGAAATGGAGTGGGATATTAAACTACATACTAGCATTTGGTGTGATATAGCCGATTCTAAAAATATTCATTTTTGATCAAACAGCGAACTTGTAAACAAAAAAATGCAATTTCTGAATCAAATTTTTTTTGTTTTTCTATCGAAAACAAAAAACTAAAGGAGTCATAGACAGAAAATCCTATGGTACACGATAGATAATTGGGTATAGATTGACCATGATAAAATTTTCAGCAAATCGGTCGAGTGCTTTTTGAAATTCATCCGTTACGAGTCTTTAAAATGGTATTCTATTCATGTCACCATATCAAAGTTGTGTACCACTCTTTTTTGCATGAAAAAAATGGGAAATACTTCTTGAAATGTGTGTTTTTAGTCACAAAACATCCCCGTCTCATTCCATAGGCTTAAAAAAAATTTTTTTTTTTCCTTGACTCTTTTTTACTCATTCTAGGTGTAACCTTAAGGTGTCACCTTAAGGTACGGTGACAAGTTTTCTAGTACTCACGAAAATTCAAATTCAGAAGTTACGCGTAGACAATAACGATCCCTCGATCATCAACGTAATGTAATGATTAAGTATTTTCTCACGATTTTCAAAGGCTTTCGAGTAACACCAAAGAGTTAAGATAAAATAAAATTTTAAGCTTTTGTACTATTATGCTGATTCCGTTGAAAAAAAGTATACTGTTAAAATAAAAATGTTGACTTTTTGTCTTTTCTGATCATAAAATTCATAATTTTTGTGAGCTCTACATATTAAATGAATACAGCGTGTATGTTTTTTTTCACATTTTGCTTCGAATAACAAAGAATCCAAAGCGGTCCGGGTGTGCGTAAAAAAGGGTATTTGTCTTGTGCTTCAAAGTTTTTTTATTGATAATATTATTGTAAATTATAATCCCAATTTAATCAGAGTTACGACTTATAGCTCTGACAAATTCGTATTAGATGGGAATCGAAGCTCATGCCAATAGATGAGATTGTTGAAAATAATTAACCCATTAACGCCGAAGAATCGTATTTTTTTTTCTCATTTTCAAGCTAGATTCTTATCATCGAAAAAAAATCATTTGCAAATAAAAAATATGTTCCCTTGTACTTTCGAGTGTCCCCTTTCCGAATCCGGAGTCAAAATTGAGTTTTGTCCATTAGAAAAAAAAATATGGCCGTGTTTAAACAAAAAAAACCGAAAAAATCGAAGACATTTTTTTTTCAATATTTTTTTTCTCATTGAAGACGCGCGAGGACCCCCCCTTTTTCTTCAACCATGAGTGCACAAAATAGTTGTAGTTTAAGAATATATTTTTTTAATTTGTCGACATTGACATTTTCACCCCCAAAATGGCGCTTTTCATCCCTTCAGCAGGAAGACAATTTTCACTCTCGGTGCCCGACAAAAAAAATATTCAAATCTTAACGAAAATTGGTATCCCGGGGTTTTCAAGGTCGCTGATTACGATTCCGCCCTCAAAATTCGAAAATTCAGAATGGCGGATCCAATATGGCGGACCCAAATTCAAAAACTTACTTGAATCGGATGAAATGTGGCACTCGGGGGTTTTAGAGGTCGCTGATTACAAATCTGCCCTCAAAATTCGAAAATTCAAAATGGCGGATCCAATATGGCGGACCCGAATTCAAAAACTTACTTGAATCGGATGAAATGTGGCACTCGGGGGTTTTCGAGGTCGCTGATTACAAATCTGCCCTCAAAATTCGAAAATTCAAAATGGCGGATCCAATATGGCGGACCTAAATTCAAAAACTGTATGAATCGGATGAAATGTGGCACTCGGGGGTTTTCGAGGTCCTTGATAACGAATCTGGCATCATCATTTCAAAATTCAAAATGGCGGATGCAATATGGCGGACACCTTCCCGTTAACACCCAGTTATTATCTAACGTTTATTGAAGAATTGACAACTTTATGTATTGACAAATTGACAAATTTATAGAAATTCATCACTCCGCCTTACTCAACGGATAAACTTATAATTCCTTATTCTACTTAAGAGTATTACCCAGAGAATTACTTAAGAGCATTACCCAGAGAAAACGACATGGACGTGGTAGAAATCCTTTCTCCTTTGGGGTGCTTGATTTGAGTGAGTCCCCTTGCCTCTCACTTTTTGGGGTGCTTGATTCGAGTGAGTCCCCTTGCCTCTCACTTTTTGGGGTGCTTGATTGGAGTGAGTCCCCTTGCCTCTCACTTTTTGGGGTGCTTGATTCGAGTGAGTCCCCTTGCCTCTCACTTTTTGGGGTGCTTGATTCGAGTGAGTCCCCTTGCCTCTCACTTTTTGGGGTGCTTGATTCGAGTGAGTCCCCTTGCCTCTCACTTTTTGGGGTGCTTGATTCGAGTGAGTCCCCTTGCCTCTCACTTTTTGGGGTGCTTGATTTGAATGAGTCCCCTTGCCTCTCACTTTTTGGGGTGCTTGATTCGAGTGAGTCCCCTTGCCTCTCACTTTTTGGGGTGCTTGATTCGAGTGAGTCCCCTTGCCTCTCACTTTTTGGGGTGCTTGATTCGAGTGAGTCCCCTTGCCTCTCACTTTTTGGGGTGCTTGATTCGAGTGAGTCCCCTTGCCTCTCACTTTTTGGGGTGCTTGGTTGTAAATGCGCCCTTTGCTTATCCCCGAAGCCTGATTACGTGTTTCGCTTTCATACAAGCACTACAGAAGTAAGCATTACAGTCCTTACAGTACGTATATGTTCTTATTGGACAGATTGAACAACGAGCTTGTTTGCTGTGACGGAAAGTATCGTGTGCTTTGTTCCGTTTTAGTTTTCCCCTCTCTAAGTAATATTTAGCAATCGAAATTGCGAATTGCTTTGAACCAATTTTTTTTGTTTTATCTCCAGTTGCGTTGAAAATCACGACTGAGTTCACAATGGCGGCCTGTATAAATCTAATAAAGACGACCCATGTCCATTTTTTTGAACGGATACTTGGAAGCAAGTTGTTGCAATGTCCATCGTGAACGTCTACTCCGCCCATGAATTTATTGTAGAGATGAAATGCTTGTGGAAACGGAATCTCAATTTTTGAATGTGCACTCGAGCTAAATCTCTTAGACGGTAATAGAGGAGTCACCCCTGCAGCGGTAGAAGCGATCGAAACTGGTTTCGAGTCTACGATAGTTATGTAGTTTATTCCGCTGTTTTGATCATGCTTTACAACATACGTACCTCGTGGAGACTTTTTGTCGATTACATTTTTTTCTTTGACTCGATTTTCTCTTATAGTTCCTGTACATTGTAAACCTAACTTTTTCAAATGTACTAGGAGATCGAAATTCGTAAAAAAATTATCGCAGTAAAGATGGAACTGAGATATCTTCCTAGGAGGGATAGATTTGAGAAATGGATCCAATAATTGCATCACTACACGAGAACCTAGAGCACATTTACCCAATTTATCTCCAATTGATGAATTTTTTCCACAATATAAATCGAGATTCAACAGGTATCCATCGGCGGTGCAAAGACCCCAAAATTTTAGTCCGAATCGTATGGGTTTTCCCCGGATAAACTGTTTTAGCGATGTTTTTGCATATGATTTGGCCATCATTTCGTCAACAGATAACGCAGTCTTCCACAAGCCAAACTGACGAATATTTCTCTGAAATAATTGTAGTAATTTACGAACGCGCCATGCCTTATCACTGGGATCATTGTCTTTAGGCATCGAATACTTTAATTCTGATTTGATTTTCTCAAATGTATCGCGTTGCATTGCAGAAGAAACCACCTTACATAATAAGAAGGGATCAGATGACCAATAGTCTCTTTGAGATTTTCTTTTATTGAACGAGCTTACAATGATGATGCCAATGAAAGTATTCAAATCATCCAACTGCAATTCAAACCCATTCTCTTTACATGAGTCAATAATGTATGTTTTCATTTCCATGCAGAAAAACTTTTCAAACAGTTGTATCGGCTCACTTTTTTGAATACTTTTTTTTACACCGTCAGTTAGTAATAATTTGTCTTCAGTCTCATTCGGGTAGCTCTTTTCACCAACCATCCACTTATATTGGTGATCTCCTTCCAATTTACATTGATTATCTGTGTCATTTTCCGATGCTTGTTTATAAGTGATACTCGAAAGGTGATCGTTTGATTCAAAATCAGAATCGGAATCACTAGAACAACCAGAATTGTCTGGATTGGGAATCGCGACGAGCTCGTCACAATTATCGTCAGAAGTATCCATTTCAAACTCTACATGAGAAGGAATAGATTGCCTTGGTCGTTTTCGAGACATAATGGTAATATTGTCAATATGCTCACGCTGCCGATGAGATAAAAATTATCGAAGAAGTGAATTCACTCAGGAGCAATAAAGATGATAAAACAATATTTTATGAATAAATTTTGTTGAGGTACTGAGCTGAAATTTAGGTATATAAGTGAGTTCGATTTAGTCTCAAGACAAGTTCTACGAAAATAGAAACCAAATTATTCAGATAAGGAATATTGGCAGACCTAAAATGAACACAAAAATTCTGAGCTAATATTTTTTACAGAAAATAAAATATCATTAGCAATGTGAACGATCCGCACTCCACAAACGTGAAAAATTGAAAAAAGATGTGATAGGCATATACAAAACTTATTTGCAGACAGAAATATTCATGGATAATAAATATATTTGTATCAGGGATAATATTCAATGATGACCCGTATAAACAAAAACAAGATGAAATGTAAGAAAATCGGAGATTTCTCAGCCTCTGCAACGTCAATTTTTATTCGACACATGAAAAATATAATATATGATCATAAAATGTGAATCAATTGAATGATTATTATTTACATTTATATAAAGTTGTCAATTCTTCAATAAACGTTAGATAATAACTGGGCGTTAATGGGAAGGTGTCCGCCATATTGCATCCGCAATTTTGAATTTTGAAATGATGATGCCAGATTCGTTATCAAGGACCTCGAAAACCCCCGAGTGCCACATTTCATCCGATTCAAGTAAGTTTTTGAATTCGGGTCCGCCATATTGGATCCGCCATTTTGAATTTTCGAATTTTGAGGGCAGATTTGTAATCAGCGACCTCGAAAACCCCCGAGTGCCATATTTCATCCGATTCAAGTAAGTTTTTGAATTTGGGTCCGCCATATTGGATCCGCCATTCTGAATTTTCGAATTTTGAGGGCGGAATCGTAATCAGTGACCTTGAAAACCCCGGGATACCAATTTTCGTTAAGATTTGAATATTTTTTTTGTCGGGCACCGAGAGTGAAAATTGTCTTCCTGCTGAAGGGATGAAAAGCGCCATTTTGGGGGTGAAAATGTCAATGTCGACAAATTAAAAAAATATATTCTTAAACTACAACTATTTTGTGCACTCATGGTTGAAGAAAAAGGGGGGGTCCTCGCGCGTCTTCAATGAGAAAAAAAATATTGAAAAAAAATGTCTTCGATTTTTTCGGTTTTTTTTGTTTAAAAACGGCCATATTTTTTTTCTAATGGACAAAACTCAATTTTGACTCCGGATTCGGAAAGGGGACACTCGAAAGTACAAGGGAACATATTTTTTATTTGCAAATGATTTTTTTTCGATGATAAGAATCTAGCTTGAAAATGAGAAAAAAAACACGATTCTTCGGCGTTAATGGGTTAAGTTGGCCATAATCGAAGTCCGTGTATGCTTTCCGGGGAGAGCAAAATCTTGACGAATCGTTTACCCTTCGTGGCTAGTTTAAACTAACGCATCGATTTTGAAGGCAGAACTGCAAAAGGAAAAAAATGAGAAGTTCATTGCTTGAAAAAGTGTACAGTCAAATGTCGAGATTTTGTAAGATTTTTATGGAACCCGTTGAAACGATGTTTTCGTTTTCCGTACTCACCTGAGGTTTCGCGTCGGTTCCATTTCCACAAGGAGTTCCTGGTGCTGCCCCAAGAAATTCAAAGCATATGTTCGGAATATTTATTATGAAGCAACTTAATTTCACGCAGATGTCTTCCTAAAAAACCAAATTGTCGATGCTTTCACAACTGATAAAAAAAATTAAGTAGTTCAGGCAACAAAGTCCTCAACGCATATAAGTGCGCTTCTCTTTTCCATTTTTTTTAAATGTCAGATGAAAAAATACAGTTCCTTAAGGCCTTACATACGTCCAGAATTTTCAAAAAATCGATTTTTTTTTTTACAGATTATTATTCTCTATAGTTTTAGGCGTATTTCTGTGTAAGTCGATTGTACAAATTCCCCATAGATCAAAAGTTATTATTGAAAACGTGACTGCCCAACGAGAGTCTGATGCGCGCAGGTAGATGTCCCGAGCGAAACGCACTTGAAACTTTAAATGCATTTTTCTCAAAACTACTTTTTCTGGCACGGTCTGCATGATAACTCATACAGTTTTTAATATTTTTTGATGCTTTTTTTTTAAATATTCGAAATTGTTTTCTCTATAGTCTGTCGAGTCGGATTTTTGATGTTGTGATTAAAAAATTTTATAAACATAATTAAAGTGTGACATTTATGACACAAAATGCACACTTTTTTTTAAACTGCCGTAAATTGCCAAAATTTTTCGAATTTCAAAAAATCCGGCTCGACAGACTATAACTACAACTTTATTTTACAAGAATTTTTATACGTTTTGCAGATCCATCAGCATTTCAAGAAGAAATGATGCAGACCGTGGAGCAACTTTTTTTTCATAGTGCTTCGGGAAACGTGATTTTTTATGTTGTAATTTTTGAAAAAAAAAATGAAATAAATTTTTTTATAAAGTTTAAATACTAATAAACAATGTGTAAAAATTATTTTTATTAATTTCTATTGCTACTCTTCTAAAAACAGTTTTTCTTTTAGCGCGTTTTAGGCGCTACTGGACGTATGTAAGGCGTTAAAAGGATTGCAAAATATTGCTGATGCAAAGTTATACTCCCCCAATATTTCGATGTCGAACCAACATCCCATAAAATGTTTGAAAACAAAAAAAATCCAAATCAATTGATAATAATAAAATAATCATCCATATAATTATATGGATGATTATTTTATTATTATCAATGATTATGCAATTTCCAGTACCGCTTTCAATAAAAAATTTTTATTTTAAATTTTATGAGAGTGCAATGTTTACCTTAGGCGTAAGACAGGCGCCTGCTGTGCCGTAAGCTTGACACTGTTCATCCAAAGTTTTCATTCGTCCAGGCATCAATTTAGGTAAATTGAATTTCCTTTGTGGTGGATTATACATGCACGATAGCGAACCATTGCTGCAATAAAAAAAATATATTATTCACTCTAAGCTATAAAAATTATTTGCACTCTAAGTTATAAGTATTTCCATGGACTGAAACGTACCCCAGAAGCGCATTGAACTGTGCCAGTGAGCAACGTGAAAACGTTGACGTATTTCGCGTAGATTTGGGTGATGGCCCCATGATGTAGCCGTCGCATTCTCGGTCCACTGTGTCATTATCGTCTCTCAAACCCAATCTATTAATGGAATCATGTAATTAAAAAAATACATAAAAAAATTACTTTATAAGGTTCTGGAAAAAAAATATTACGCTAATTATTAAATATTTATAGAGGGTGAAAATTGCAATTTTCTGAATGAAAATGTTATAGATCTATTTCTTGTATGATCCACCGACGACAAGATATAAATTGATCAGTAACAGCGAATCTACTGTGCAGAACTAAACAGAAGGGTTGGGGGGGGGGGGGGGGACTTGGACCAACCCTCGGAATTAGTACGTCCGATTGGTTATCATCAATGACCCATTAACTGATCACCATAGGCATAGGAGAAAAGCATTCCCAGGCATAGGAGAAAAACATTCCCGAGAACTTCTATTCTAAGAATCACAAAAACGCGCATGTCATGTAATATTTTAGAAATGTACTCGGTCCTCTTCAAAGTTAATTTTTTCAGATGTATTATCGCACGAATAAAAATAAAAAAGAGGGTCATTAAATCAAGCTGAAGGAATCAAGTTGGAGAAATATTTCAAGAAGATACGGGATGTAATTGTGAATCTTGAATTATCGTTTTTTACAAATCGTGATTTTTTGGTTTGGGTTTGATTTATACTCTTACGCATGTGCAACTTCGTGAACCGCAGTGAAAATACCGGAAAATCCACCGTTATCAAAGACCAGTGCCATTCCATCTTTTGTTAACGCGGTTGTATTAACGGTGCAAGCACTGCTAGGAATCGATATACCTGAAAACAATTCGATCCAACACTCACTCAGAAAAAAATTCTATTCAGATCTACTAGAATCGTTTATTCGAAATTTTTTAATTTGAATCAACAAAATTTCTATTCGTTTCAGCTAGAAATCTGTATTTAAATCAAATAAATAATGCTATTTGGATCCGTTTATTCGAGTACCCACGTTAAAGCTTCCTGTTTCGACCATCACGTGGCGCAAAGTGTCGAGGCATTTCTCACATACGAATTGCGCTCTAGATGTGCATAAATTGCGAAAACCAAAGTAGTATGATTATTCTGATTGACCATGTCTAGCGAGACGAGCGTGAATATTTGTACCTACCTAGGATAGCAGACCCATGAAGATATTATTAAATAATATCATAATTGAATATGCTATAATTAATATTATAAATAATAATATAAATATTATTTTTATTTCAACTTCATGGTCGTTCAATTTTAAAGATAAAAATATGTCCAATTTTAATACATATATTAAATTTTTCATTAATCAAGAATATAAAAATATTGTGATAAAAAAAATAATTTCTTAAAGTTAAATAGGCCTCTATTTGGTCGTGAGACAAGAAAAAAAAATTATTTGATTTAACTAGATTCTAATTGAATCGATTAGATGTTTTTTTTTGGGTGCTACATTGATTACTAATAAAATTATGAAATTCGGTTATCGTCCAAATTAATAGAAAACGAAAATTCTTACCTAGGCCGAATCCTATCATTTTTAACCTGTGAAATTGGATATATTTAAATGAGGTTTTTGTAATACCGTTAAATGAAAAAAAAAATCTTATTGAATAATCCTCAATCATTCAAACTTGAATATATTTACAATTAAAAATACCAGTTATTAGCCAAGTACTGATTACGTGTAACCAAGTCGGAATAGATAAATGGTATTCCAAATTGTATAATTGTACGCACTTTGTCATTGTGACGGCAATGTCGTACGATCTATAAGGAATTTGGTTGTTTACTTTATAAAAAATTTTTTTTGCATCCTCGATTGCTTCTCCTTGGTCGAAGGCAAAGCCTAAATGGTTGTTAAAGATGTATGGTGTCGCCGAGATTGACTATAAAATCGTAGGTTCAGTCAGGTGACACAATCACAGAAGGTCTCAATGGATTGCAATTTATGTTAGAACTTACGGTCGCTATGGCTATTCCAGCAATGTGCAATCTAATGCCCGGATTTTCGAGATGACGATAAGACAGATCGACGCCATTCCAAAAGGCCAAAACGTATTCCAGTAATCGCAACAGTTTAAGTTCCCTCGTTGCAGGTAACAAAAAGCTATGTAGAACGTTGAATCATTACTTTTTCTGATTATCAGCTTTTTTTATGCCTTTATGATACTTACTTTATATGTTTAGTATAGGTATGATCGAGTTGCAAGAATATTTCAGGATAAATAGAACCGCTATAGTCAACCATTTCATTTTCATCGATAGAACGAAGCTCTCGCATCGAATGTACCACTTTCTCACGACCTGTAAAGTGTATGCCTTCTGTTATTTTTTCCATCTAACATCTGATGTCAGTTTCGGAGTTTGCCGAACTCTGAATTTTTAACCAACAGGGTTAATGCGCAGTTAACATTTATCTTTGAGGAAGTGAATTAATGTAATTGCTGAAAAGTTGTAACGTGGACTCTGGTTACAGCAATTTTTAATAATTTTTTCATTATCAGTTGTTTTTTCATCGGGTAATAATATTGACTCACCCTCGTCAATATAATTATCCGGGAAGTAATCTTTGACCATCAAGGCAATGTGTCGTGCCGAATTTAAGCCATTGTCGTCGTTGTTGCCATCGATCGAACGACGTTTTCTCAAATGTTTTTCAACAATGTCCGACGATAAAGGTTTGATGACAATAGTTGCATTTTCGTCTCTTGATATAATATTACCGGTCTGTCGAAAATTTTATTTCATCAGTGATTAGCAACAAATTAGAATGTAGGTAAAAGTGTACAATCTAGTTTCTATCAAGATGAAATTATTGTAAATATTAAAACTGTACGTACAACTACTGCTTCATTAGTCTTTTCGTCCGAGCCGATAACCAACGAAGCTAAATGTTTAACATTTTCATAAAGCTGTCCAACTTTTTCCATTATCTGCATCACAATATAATTCATCTTTTTAATATTTTTTCTGTGAACTTATTATTAATTATTTACGTCGTTTATCGAACACTTACACCTTCTTGACGAACATAAATGACGTTGTTAGTCACGGAATTGTTTCGATACACTAAGTAGACGGGTGTCTCAGCCGAAGCAAACAACGAATCTCGACGATAAAGCCACATATTTATATTTCTACCGAAAGCTCGAATTCTCATTCGTCCTCCGCCTCCAAATTTGTTATGTGTGATGGATCTTTTGTGAATATTATGCGGTAATTCAATGTTTATGAGCTCGTGTCCGATTACTGTTGATTAGAAATGAGAAAAAAATGTAATTATTCATTAATACGCTTTATCTAAAATTCACAAACTGGTATTTTTTCAATAATTTTCTATTCTTTACAGAATTATTCAGCTTCCAGTTCATACTACCGTTATTAAGTGTTCGATTCTAACAAATATAAAGATTTCTTATTGTAGTCAAGAAGTGGAAAATTTATATTATTTATTTATGTTATTATGTGCAATACAGTAATTGTTTAGAATTACTTCTCTCACATTATTTCTAGGAAACAGAACGATAAATTATTAATTACTCACAACATTATTTAGTATATATAATTGTGACGAGATCGATATATTTACCAGTTTTTGGATCCACATTCAAGTATTCTAGAATCGGATCGATACTCATGTCCACCTGTTTGTTTTTGTTCAACCAATATTTTTTTTATGTTAAGGAGGTTCTATCGTTTCTCATGTAAAAATTATTTTCCAACTTTACACAATAAAATTTTGTAAATAGAAAGCTTAAGACAGTATTAAAATTCTGGCGGAATATGCCGATGATTCACCGTCTCAAAATTGAGATATTTATTGTTGAAGTTCGCAATTTTTTGAAAGCTTCCTAAGAGCTCATGTTAAACTTGTCATTTTCAACAATGAATATCTCGATTACCAGACGGTGAAACCTCTCCAAATTTTTCACACATAATTAAATGCTGTTCAAGAAGATTCACACCAAATTTCAATACATTAACTTGGAATAATCAAATATAATGTATTTTTCGTATCATGTCATATAAATATTGATACAACCTCCTTCAAGGAGTGTTTCTCCGTTGCGAATAGTTGAAGCTTTCTTACCTTCCCATAGCAGAAAAGAGGGTGTACAATGACTAGACAAAAAATGACAAGACCCTGACTATACATGATTTTTGTTAGATGTAAAAAAAAAACTCAATATCGCAATTTCCTTTCGTAAATTTCAATGCGACTGGATAAAAATTCAGCGCAATAGCAGTCTTATAAACGATCAGCCTCTACGATAACTAATAGCTTATTTTGAATCTTACGTGTCACGAATTATTTGTTCAATTCGGTAAACGATACTAATTCATATCATAACGTGTTTGAACATGTGTGATAATGATATTTTATTTTCGAACGAAAATATTTTGTTTTTTCGTTTTTCAACGTTTCATATTTTACATGTACACACAGGTCGTAAGTAAATATTTACAACAACGTTCTCTGCGGTAGTGTAAAATAGTCAAATATTTAAGCAAGTTGGATCGCGACGTTACAATATTGCCATGCTAAACCATGTTAGAAACATTAAAAATTTCAAAATGATAAGAATTTAATAAAATTTGGTAAATGTATTCTTTAAAAATATATATGACAATACAAATTTTTTTAGATTTTTCTACCACATAGTTCTCGAGTAATTGAACACTAAAATTCACGTGTATAAGCATAGAGTTTACATATATACAGTTATACATCTCGTGCATAAGAACTTCGATTCAACGCTCAATTATTCGATAACCATGTGGTAAAAAATTTTGAAAAAAATTGTGTTTGTATACTCGGAGCCAAAGAATGTTATCACCAAATTTAATCAAATTCTGATTATTTTGATTTCGTGATCCAACCTCCTTAATATTCTATGTAATATTACGAGAAGTCAAGAAATAAATTAACAGGCTTTTTACGACTTTAAACGAGAGCATATACAACCGAAACCTCCTACAACCCGGACTCTCATTTATGGGACTGGCTTTGTCACAGGAGTACGTTTCTTTTTTTAATTTTTTGAGAAAAGAAATTGCTAAATGAAAAAAAGCATTGGTCTTTTTAGTTCAGTTTTACCACAGTACTACTGAATAACATTGTTTTACACTTTCTTACATTTATACGTAATTTTCAGAAATCTATGGAGTTTAGTTTTACTTTCGAAATAACTTGATAAATGGATAAGCTTAATTAATTAAGTTGAGAAAAAATTTTAACTGAAGTCATTTGTTAAAGTTCGGAATTTTTCCTCATTATTTTAATAAGAGACTTGTGTAAACTTTCTGGAAAATCATCGTAGGGTCGAGGAGATCGAAGTAAACAAATATCCAAAGTAACCAACCGATAGCGATTTTCGCTATTTTTTTCTTATATGGGGCATCCATGCCAAACCGATCAGTCTGTGACCCTGACCATTTTTGATTTTCCCGAAATTTTTTCATTTTCAAAAAACTACTGAAAGGAATTTTTAGGATTTTTTTTAGATTTTTATCTCAACCCGTTGAAAAATAATTAATTTTTTAAAATTTCGCACAAAATTTTTTTAAATGCTCATAGTTTTCTTAACAACAGAGAGATAAAAATAAAATAGCAGGTCGTTTTTTCGTCTTGAATTGTAGTTTCATAAAAAAAATACAAAAAAATTATCAAAAGTCAATTTCATGTTTCTTTTAGTTTTAATTCAAAAATTGTTTTTTTTTTTAAACTTGGACCGTTTTGATTTTCTTGAAAAAATTTACCATTTTTCTAGACATATTTCTTCTATCTTATCTTATATTATATTATAAATCTGAAAAAATCGCAGCTTGTGATATCCATATCTTCTATTTTTTCTTATTTTTTACCACGTGTAAACCAATAATTATTAGTTGTCAATCCTGTATTATATTTTTTTATTATTTTTTTCCACCCATAATTCTATTCCTTAAGAAATTATGAATAGAAAAAAAATAAAAAAATTGTGAAACTGATTTCTATGTTTTTTTCAGTTTTCAACCAAATTTTTTTTTCACAACTTGGGCCATTTTGATTTTTTTGAAAAAATTCACCATCTTTCACAACACATTTTTACGCGTCCCAATAAATCCGCAGCTTGTGATTTTCATGAATAAGGATTAATAATTAATAATAATTGATCATCATAATTGATAATCAGAGAATTGAAAAAAAAATAGAATTTATGGATATCACAACCTGCGGATTTTTTAGGACATGTAAAAATGTATCGTTAAAGATGGTGAATTTTTTCAGAGAATTCAAAATAGCCCAAGTTGTGAAAAAAATGTTTGGTTGAAAACTGAAAAAAGATGAAAATAAGTTCCAATATTTTTTTATTTTTTTTTTCCTATTCATAATTTCTTAAGGAATAGAATTATGAGTGGAAAAAAATAATAAAAAATATAATTCAGGATTGACAACTAATAATTGTTGGTTTACACGTGGTAAAAAATAAGAAAAAATAGAAGGTATGGATATCACAAGCTGCGAATTTTTTGAGATATGTAAAAATATGTCTAGAAAAATGATAAATTTTTTCAAAAAAAGGGTCACGGACTGGTCAGTTTGGCATGGATGCTCCTATAGGAAAAAAATAGCGAAAATCGCTATCGGTTGGTTACTTTGAATATTTGTTTATTTCGATCTCTTCGACCCTACGATGATTTTCCAGAAAGTTTACACAAGTCTCTTATCAGAATAATAAGAAAAAATTCCGACCCTTAAGTGGATGGATCAGTCACCTAATCTCACTTCGAATTTTCGAAGTTGAAATTCTTCGATACGGTTTGACTGATTACAAAAAAGCTCTGTCAGTCCACGCAGGACGATGGCAAAAATGGGCTGACAGGGCCTTTTTGTAATCGGTAAAACCGTGTCGAAGAATTTCACTTTCGAAATGTGCAGCTATCTCTCTCGCACTCACGGTGGTGAGATACCGACTGACTCATACCCTTAACAAATGACTTTAGTTAAAATTTTTTCTCAACTTAATTGCTTACCCATTTGTCAAGTTATTTCGAAAGTAAAACTAAACTCAATAGATTTCTGAAAATTATGTGTAAATGTAAGAAAGTGTAAAACAATGTTATTCAGTAGTACTATGGTAAAACTGAACTAAAATGACCAATGCTTTTTTTCAATTAGCAATTTTTTTTTCTCAAAAAATTAAAAAAATATACGTGCTCCTGTGACAAAGACAGTCTCATAAATGAAAGTCCGGGTCGTAGAAGGTTTCGGTTGTATATGCTCTCATTTAAAGTCGTAAAAAGCCTGTTAATTTATTTCTTGAATTCTCGTAATATTACATAGAATATTAAATATTTGATTATTTTACACTACCGCAGAAGACATTGTTGTAAATGTTTACTTACGACCTGCACGTACGTGTCAAGTATGAGACGTCGAAAAACGAAAAAAAAATTTTTTTTCTCTTTCTAAAATTTTCAATAATTATTATCACACATGTTCAAACACGTTATGATATGAATTACTATCGTTCACTCAATTGAACAAATAATTTGTGACACGTAAGATCGAATTATCGTAGAGAATAAATTAAGATAGACTAAATAAAAAATGAGGCGTCTGTTGTAGTGAATTTTTATCCAGTCGCATTGAAATTTACGAAAGGAAGTTGCGATATTGAGTTTTTTTTGTACATCTAACAAAAATCATGCATAGTCAGGGTATTGCCATTTTTTGTCTGGTCATCGCACACCCTCTTTTCTGCTATGGGAAGGTAAGAAAGCTTCAACTATTCGCAATGGAAAAACACTCATGGATACATCGTACGCAATTTTCTGCGCTATAAAAATAGCTTTAGAAAACGTCTCGTAAATACTTAAATCTTAACCCTAACGGTACAAACGTATGTATTTCGAACGTTCCGTACATATGAGGTTACGGATAACCCTAGCCGTCTTTTCAACTACAATTATGAATAGGAACAGTTTTGTTGATATTAATTATACATGAGTCGAAAGTATAGACTTTAACCAAGCAACATCACTTTGGTGTCCCCCTTCGATTTTGTTGAAACTCCTGTATATGAAAGAGCATTAGAAACGAAGAGACACGTATTTCTTTTTATAGGCGGAAAAAAAGTTTTAAGCGGTGAAACCACCTTTTAAAGTAAGGCATGTCAAGGGATGATTTTGCAGTTTCATATAGAAGCACTCTACCGATTTCGATAAAACAAAAACCAAAATGTTTCTCATCTAAGACGATGATCCACTATGAGTACGAAATAAAATAACAAAATTAAGGGGTGAACCACCCTTGCGGTTATCCATTTCTCAGCCCCTATTAAAAAGGGGTGGATCCATTTGAATGAAATGGGTTCTATTTTTATAAAAAAATGAAAATAAAGTTCACGTGTTTTTGTATTTTTTCAAAATAACAACTTTAAGGGCTAAACTACCCCCACTTGAATTTCCTTACAGCAAATGTTTTTTTTCTGTTTGGAATGTCTGCTGATTCGAAATATTTCTATTGGGTTGGCAACTAAATTCTGACTCAGTTCAGATACACCGATATATTTATAATTTTGTTCTTTATTTAAATATGTCTATCTACAATATAATCACCAGCCGTGTCTATGACTTGCGTCCATCTAATGAACAAGGATTGAATGTCGCGCTCCCAAAACTTAGAGGGTTGCTACTCGAAAAATTCAGAGATTGCGTTTTCGACATGGTCGAAGTCTCTGAAGCGTTGATCACGCAGGAAAGTTTTAAGGCCTCGGAACAGGTGATAATCCGAACTCTTCCAGTAGCTGGCGGGTGATTGAAGCAACGTGGGGCCGAGCGTTGTCGTGCAATAAGTGCACCTTTGTCATTCTTTTCTTCTTTGCTCGCATTGCAGCAGCCAATTTGTGAAGCTGCTCGACATATACGTTGGTGGTCACCGCCTGTTTGAAATTTCCAGGGAGTAGTTCGTAATATATCATTCCGCGTGCATCCCACCAGCAACACAGCAAAACCTTCCGTCCGTGGGTCTCTGGTTTGGGCTGAGCTGGCGGTTCTATTTCGCGTGGCAGTCAATAGGCCTTCCGTTCATTGTTTTCGTAGAGGATGTAACTCTCGTCTCCAGTCACTAAACTGCCAAGAAATTCCTTGCGTTTCGGCTGCAGGAGCAACTACTGGCAGATGGACACTCGGGCAGACCAATTGGCATCGCTCAACTGGTGAGGTGTCCATCTCACCAGCACTCGCCGATAGCCGAGTGTATGCAGCCGGTTCTCGATCGCTGTATGACTATAGCCGAGTGCCTGAGCCAATTCCTGAGTGGTAGCATTTGGGTGCTTCTTCAGCTCTTTTGATATGGCGTCGTTTTCCAATACAATAGGTCGACCGGAGCGCTCTCTATCTTCCAGGCTTGCATCTCTGGAAGCGAAGTGATGGAACCAGCGGCTCACCGTCGATTGTGTTACGGTGGCCTCTTCGAGAGCAACGTTGATATTGGTGGTTGCCTGCTTCGTATATACTGCTGCCACGCCGAAATTCGTAATATATTACACCTCGAATAGCGCGCTCGTCCATGTCGAGAATTAGACTTCCGCAGACGTCCGCAGCCGGGCTTTTATACCCACCGTGGGAAAGCTTCTAGAACATTCTAGCAGTTGCCAGTTATGGAAACTTTCTAGAATCTTCTAGAATAAAAAAGGGAGATTTAAAAAAAAGTGAGTCAAGAATTAGTTGCCAAAAAAATGAAATTGACATTTTTACATTTTTAATTGATAAATGTGAAGAATGCTGCAACCGGGGTTGCAAATATTTCAGTGAAAAAGTAATGCATTAATCATTACTTTTTCAATTCATAATGGCAATCATTTCCATTGAATCATTAAATTCAATTATTCAATGGAAATAATTTCTATTATATCATTAAATTTAATGATTTGATGGCAATAAATTCCATTAAATCGTTAAATTCAATGGTTTAATGGAAAATAATTCCATTCAATCATTAAATTTAATGATTTAATGAAAATAATTTCCATTAAATCATTAAATCTAATGTTTTAATGGAAATAATTTCCATTGAATCATTAAATTTACTAATGCAAAAAGTAATGCATTGTTTGTAACCCTGGCTGCAACTTATTATTTACTTTGTGTAATAGCAATCTTTTTGACGCCCGAATTATTTATATTATATATTTACGAATAACAGACAATCAAAAATTATACTTAACGCTACGTACACTTTAAACATTGGGCGAGCGATGAGAGATTTTCTCATATGTATAGCTTCAAGTGCTTAATTAAATAAATAGAAACTTGAAAACAATTTCACTACAGTGACTGTGACTATTAAACATTTTTATTTTTAAAAAATCATAAATACAACGATAATTGACACTAAAAACCAAAAAATAATAATTAAACAAATTGAAAAACAAAAATTCAAAAAAATTTTTAAACTCATCTATCATACAGAAGAATAAATTTGGTGAAGATAGAAAAAATTTCAAATTTTCGAGTAATCATCGTTTTAATATAAGCGTGAGAAAAAGTCTCATAGCGCGATCGCTGATGGGTTAATGATCATAAATATTATTTCTTATTGTATCACACTGATAAAATACAATTATTTAAAATATTTTAATAAACATATCATTATTTGAATTCCCGTGTTATTTAAATTGATGGCAACATTCTTGCATTTTCTTCCAGTTTCTTATTGTATGACCATTGATATCATATTTTCGAGCAGGTTCGCTTGTTGACAACAATTTATCTAATTCTTTTAAAATAAAAATGTGATGGAGAGGGGGTACAATATTAGTATTAGTGAGTATACATGTGGAGGGAAAATACCTTGGGTGGCAAGTTATCCAGCAGAAACTTGCCAAGAGTTTACGTAATCGCCTCTTACAGCGCTTAGGATGATTTTACTAGATAAAAATGGTATCAAATATTGTGAGATAAATAAATATTTTTCTATTCTGATATTTGCTTAAAAGGCGGGCACCATTCGTATTGTACTAGTATATATTTGAGCGAGCTTCGAATCGTATTTTTTTTGTGCTTTTGGTGTGCTGTGCTTAAAATATTTATCAGTATATGAACGTTAACCCAATCAACGTTATTCAACTTTTACTGGCTACATTTGGGGCTATGAATATTGAACAAACTTCTATTAACAATGCAGAAATAGAGCTGAAGGAAAATTTGGAAAAATTTTAAATTAATTCTATGCAAGATTACAATGGAGTAGAGATCATAGAGGAAGAGACTTTAGATTTTCAAGAACCGTATAAAGAATATGAAGCAAATGCTGTTGAAGATACCATATGGTAAAAAGATAATGAAGATGTCGATTCCGACGCTTGTTCGAGTGACGATGAGCTGAGCTATGATTACAAAAAAAAAGCTGTGGAATACTGGAGATCTGGTAAAAAAAAGAATTACAGTATCGAAACCGTCAAGCAAAAATACAAATCTGTCAAATCCACACGCCAGTTACGACGCTGGGCACATCAACTGAATAAAGGTGGTAATTATAAAGAAAAACTAGCTCGAATATCTGAATATACATTGTGGAATATAAAAACTGCTGTAGACGCTGGTGTCATCGTTCATGATATTGACCTTCAAAAGTGGGCTCTACAGTCACAGAAAGAAATAGGCAATGAAGATATACGATTTAGAGCCTCTAATAAATGGTTATGGAAATTTAAGAAATTGCATCGCATTGTTTCTAGAAAAATAAATAAATTTGTAACGAGAAAAACTGTGGAGGAACAAGCATTTCTACAGAAAAATGGAGAAAAATTTGTTCAAGATGTTAAATCACTAATTGAAAAGCATGGGTCAAGCAATGTATACAATTCAGACCAAAGCAGTTTTCAACTAGAAATTCATTCAGCACGAACTTTAGCGATGGAAGGATCAAAAGAAGTTGAATGTATTGTACAATCAATCTCTTCAACAACCCACAGTTACACGATCCAGCGAATAATAAACGCGAACGAAAAATTACTTTCTCCACTTTTTATAGTGTTAAAGGAGGCAAAAGGTGAATTTGGACCAATAGTAGAGAAATAATTATTTAGACCAGAAAACGTCATTGTAACAATATCGAAATCTGGGAAACTTACTTCCGGTATGTATTGTCGTTAAGGACGCATCAATTTTTTTTTAACATATAAATATAAATATATAATTTGTTATATGTTAACAGATCATTTTAAAATTTGGTTGGAAAAAGTTTTCTTTCCTAATGTCGGGAGTGACAACGTATTATTGATTGATTCTTGGAGTGGACACTGCCCTAAAGTTGTTCGAGAAGCGACTCCTCGTAATAAAAAAATCATTCTAATGAGGTACAACTGGAAAGATTAAACCGCTCAATGTATTTGGATTCCGGATATGGAAAAATTTTGTGCGACATTTTTCAGATAGTGTGATATTAATGGATACTGATATAAATTTATATACATTCGCGGAATAATATAATTAAACTGCAATCTCTTACGCATAATCAACTATTATCTCCACGTTATACTAATCTTTTTTAATATTCATGGTTCAAAAGTAATTATATAACCGAAAAACCAGAATATTTTGAAAATCCTTTCAATTTTGGTTTCGGTCAATCGAAAATACGGTGAAATACCTGGTTGTAACAATATAGCAGTTATAAAATGTGCATGGTGTAAAAAGTCTTTATGTTTGAAGCATTTTTTTGATGACTTTCATTATTGTATGACGTATGACTCATGATTACTTTAAATTATGATATAAATGAAACCATAGCATATGGTTTCAATAATATAATATACGACAAATATATGATAAATAATATCAATATAATAAGATATTAGGACTATATGTAAATACGATGTTTTTTAATAGGCGCATAAAAAGCGGAAGAGTGTGACTTAAGTTTTCAATTGTGACGAATTTTCTTTTAACGCGCCTGGCTAGCTCAAAAAAGGTTCATCTTCATTCTCACGAACTTTCTCTACTTGAACACGAGCATGAGGCTCATTACTTTGATTTTACACAAATTTCAAATTTGAACAAATTTTCTCGATAATGCCAGGGTTGGCGCTAAAGGAAACTCGCCACATAGTTTATTACGCGGCTTAGAACGCTTTGGCATTTGCGCATTTCACATGCCCAGAGATCACACCAGGACTCAAGCATGGAGGCTCAATGACAACCAATTTCATAATTAATAATTGAATAAATAAAGCTTCCAAACTTACTTTAGCTCTGTACAATACATCATCTCCTATATTTCTCTCTCTCTAATGCTCTGCTCTTGGACTTGATGATCTCGACCATGTAGTTTTGGTTGGGATTGTTCGGCTCAGAAATATGTCTCGCTCAATGCGCTTACTTTTACATAAAACGTTTATTACACGTGTTTCGTCTCAATTTTCCGCTTGGTGTCTAGGGTTACGCCTATTTGCGTAATATGACCTCTTCCAAATATCGCGTATTATACAAAGGACCTTTGTGGCCAAAAATCGACTCTATATAATTCAAATAATGGGACTTTAAATTGTAGAATACTAGCGTCTTAAATGCGCGTTACTCTACTTAGTAGACTTGTCGCTACGATCCCTGATTCGTAGGTCTGGTCATGCCCGAGTGTCTTACGTCCTCTCCTATGATCCTTCCGCATTGATTGATAATGAGGAGAAATTTCCAAAATTCTTAAGTGGGGTGCGTGAAGTACGTGAACTCTATGCGCCTTGCGCTCGGGTCAGACGCTCTGCCGTGGATGTCGTGGCTGTCCCTTACGCGTTGCTTAGCGCGTAGTTCGAAAACGCTTATGCTCATTTACATGCAAATTACTAAATCAATTTCATTAGACAGTGCATAATGTTTGCAACTGTATGACCAAGACCGTGGACTCTCCCTTGCGCTAAGTAAGCGACAAAGCAGCCAAGTTGTACTTAAAATAGTAGCGGTTCGCTACACAATATAATCGTTAATAATAGTAACTCATATCATAAAGCGTCTTGACAATTGTTGCTATGATACTTGAATATTGTTTGACTTTTGAAAAAAAAAGCTATTTTTACTCTTCGTTGCTCAACTACAAACATAAATTCCTTTTCATCCCAGTCGATCGTACTTATACTTCGCACGTATACGTAGGCGATGAATTAATTTTAATAACCAGAAATAATCAATACGCCAAAATGTCATAGATGTATTATGATAAGGCGTAAACGAATAAATCAAAAGAAATTTGCAGCCTCAAGGAAAGTAAACTCAAAAATACTTTTAAATTTGTTTTCACGAGCGCATTCTCTTTAAATATCTCGAAAACAAAAATAACAATCTTTTTCGATTCCTGACGATTAAATTTTTCGTAGGAATTGTAGTTTTTTTTTTAGTACCACAAAAATTCTATTCACTCAATTTTATTAGATTTTTTGGGTGTCCGTTTCTTTGCAATTGCAACAAAGTTTCACGAATCTTTGGCGTATGCATTTCCGCATCTGATTAAGAATTTAGTCCATTCTCGTTCATGAGAAAAAATAAGATGTTTTTTCATTCAGTGTTTTATATTTGTCAGTGTTACAATAAATGATTGCTGCTGCACTCATCATTGAGCATAGTATATTTGGGTAATTTCATGTCACTTTTACATTCCAAAACCCTGATTCGTATGAAATCAACTATTTTATATTTATTGACATCCGTTTCAACTTTTATGAAAAATGGTAATTTATTATTTTTTATAAAGTCTCCATTCAGGAATTTGAACGGAGATATTTAAGATACTGTGTAGTATTCAATTCTTTTTAACAACAGCATATTTATTTTAAGGCGATTCAAAAAGCTATGAAAAATTTGTATGCTGAGTGTGAGCCAATTTTTTAGTGATTTTCTTCAAGACTCGGGATTGTTTTAGGCTTTTTATTGAACACGAAAGAAAATTACAGATTTCGGGCAAAATTTATTCTACCTTCGTGTTATATTCTATGCATGCTAACGAGATGAATCGATTAGTATCAATATATCAATTTTGTGTATCGTAAAAAAGTGATTAATGGGTCACGAAAGGTATCGTCATATATTGGCTTTCAGAGATTCAACGGATGGTTTTTGGATAGCAGAAACGAGCAAGGATAACACTCCTCAGCATCCTTCTAGATTTTAGGATATATATTAAATAAATTATTTTCTAAGCATAATAACAGGCTCTGGGTCGTTAATCATATCTCTTTTGCTGCACCTTTGTGCTACCCCTTTATGTCTCCTATGTATGTGAAAAAAAAGAATTGATAGTTATTATCCTTTATGGGGACACCCCATGGGTGCATCAACATCTACCACCTCTGTCCTTTGTGAAGGCAAAGTTTTGTATTATATCTATGGCCTATTCTATGTTAACCCGTCAAATCTGAGGAAAAAAAAACAATTTTTATGCACATGTTTTAATTGTTTTTATTTTTTTAGTATCCGAGAAAAGACTTATCAGTTATTTTTGAAAATATGCCGTTGATTGGACTGAGCATTAAAACGAATAATTAATATTTAATATAAGTAGAGGCACAAATGAAAATCTGCAATAAATTCGCAATAATTTTCTCCACTTTTGCCATTTAATTAAAGTAAAATCAGAAAAATTGTTAAGCTACAGGATGAAGATAAGGATCCGATTCGATGTTATGTGACTTGGTACGAAACGCCCTCTATGTACTTATCCAACGAATGGAATGCACACGATGACAAACGGCCGTATATCCTGAGATATGTTTTTTCCCCGACCAATATTATCGTCATCTTTGCCCTCTATTTTATGTGTTTAGTGATTTTTTTCAGCAGCAGATACAGGACAATATAAAAGGGAGTGTAAAAAAAATTTAAATATGTTGTTCAACCTAAATCATTTTCTTTAAGATCTCAATTAAAAAACTATTTCTAAGTAAGGAGTATTTTATTACAGTTTCCTGCATAGCTATTTCGATTGTTGCAGAAGACGAAACGTGTTCCAAAATTCATAGAATTATTATAACTTCTGCATCGGTATTTTGGATTTTTTCATGAGTAAGAATATCTACAATTCAACTAATACCGCACCATCGAAATTTGCGTTACTCATTCCAAAAAATGACTGATTTTTATTGCTGCAGCAAAACAGCTAATAGTAATAATGTCGAAAGTTTTGGAATAAATTTTCTGCATTAAAATAGTGATAATTTCAGTACATTCGAATTAAATGCGTCTATCTGATTTGACCTGAAAACAAGATATTTGTATAGGTATTGAAGTGGGTACACCTGGTGGAACGGAATATTAAACCGCCTACTCCGTGGCGAAGGTGCTTCTCGATTATAATTTACTACCCTTCGGAATATCGCGCGTGCCCGTCCCATGTCTCGCTATATCGCGTCTATATATGTATTAAATGCCTCTAGGTCCCCGGATCTTCAACGTATACATATATTTATTCATATATCTGTATAAAGTATACAAGTGAATTCGAAATAAAGCATGAGGCTGCGATCAATGCGAATTATAAACGAAAGAAAAACAGAGAGAGAGAGAAAGAGAGAGAGAGAGAGAAAATGCGTTAGAGCATTTTATTTACGACTAATTTCCGTTATCGATGATTACGGAGTTGTGCGCACCTTGCAGCAATAACGCTATATACATAATACATATATTTACTATATTCATATGAAATGGCAACAAGAGAAGGAACTTTACCGTTTGTTCGATTGGATTATTCCCAATTCGCCACAGATGTATATTTATATGTATTTGTAAAAAAAGATAGTATCTGAGATTTTCTGCTATATAATAGTAGAGGTTTCAGAATCCCGCAACGATAACTCTTGAATTCCGAGACTGTTCCGGAATCTTCCAGCAATTCTGATAAGAAACTCGAATAATATTTTGTTTCATTTCCATTTTTCTTTGTTTAGAAAAAGTGTTGAAAAGAAAAAGCGTTTGAGCGCGAGTTGAACGTAGCAAAAGTAAGATTCCATAGTTGGTCGAACTGCCGAATTTGAGTGAACATGAAAATTGAACTTCACTTTCATTAAAAACCATTAAGGGGTTATATCTAGTTGTTTGGGTTGAAAAAATAGAAATTTTCTTTTGCATTTTCTCAAAGTCTTAAGAACGTTTTCCCAAAATATTATAAGGATCTGAGCACTAGAACGAATATATTTACGCGCGCTACCTAAGAGTGCGAGTGTCCGAGCGCAGCGATCGACGACTTTATACACAATTATCTCGGAATCATGTTTTTCTAAAAAGCGCTGTTGCGGTGAGCACAATTTCTCGAAAGCAGTTTACCCGATCGATTTGAACCTTTCACGAGCTTGTTTCTAATTATAATGGATTGTTCGTGAACGAAGGAATTTTCATTTGGATCAAAATTTATATTTTTTTGGGTCAAAAAACCTAATTTTTGGAATCTCAAAATCGTACTTTTCGGAAAAATCGACGTTTTTTAAAAAATCAAAATTTCGCTAAACCCTTCGTTCACGAAGAGCGTATAGTATTATACTAATAAAATCTTTTTGGTTTTTTTATTTCAAATGAGCCGTTCCAGAGATATCATACTCACCGCGAGTGATGTTCAAACACTGAAAACTCAATTTTTTTGAAATATTCAAATATTTTGTTGGACGTATTCAACAAAATTATTTCGTCCAGGCAACCAAATTTTCAATGTTTCAACAAAACTTCGTGCAACTGAAACGAAACTTCGTTGAAACAATAAAACATTTTTTTGGCTAGACAAAATAGTTTTGTTGAACGTATCCAACAAAATATTTAACTGCTTCAACAAAATTGGCTTTTCAGTGAAAAAAGATGTTTTAGGACAACGGCCATATTTCCCTCAGTAGTGAAAATTTTCTCATAATAAAATTTATATAAGTCCTCAAAATATGTAGTAATTGATACTGTATAGTGTATTTAAACATTAAATATTAAATGTTAACATGGCTAAAAAAAATCATGAAAATCCCTTCATTTTCCCGATCATAATAATTAGATATAACCCGTTAAAGGTCTTTTCTGGTAAATTATTTTATGACCCTGTGATGTGCATGACGGAAGGGTGGTTATGACGAAATTATGAGGATTCTAAATATCGACAGGATACTTTAAGAAGCATTCAAACGAAATATATATTTGAGATTTTAAAGTACCTAAATTCGATCGGCCCAACCCGATGCATTTTCGTTTTACATTTACGCACATGATTTCATTTCCGGCCGTGATTCAGCCAAGTTTGAACCATGAATCGCGATTTATCAATGCGCCGTTCAAAAGATGCCTTCAATTCATTAACATAAATACAGTTATATAGGGACCGGTAGAGAGCGGAATTGTTTTCTGGTAAAAAGAGAGCTCTCGTAATATTTTATAAACGAGAGAAAAGGAAATAGAGTGACATCGAAAAAAGTCTCTTTCGGCTGACGAATTATCCGTGCGGCTTTCGTAACTCACAATCAGCTCGATGCTTAACCATCATCTTTTAATTCCTTTCTCCTTAAGCATATTTATGTATTCCTTGAGCTGGTCGTTGTCGTCGTCGTCGTCGTCTAAATCGAAAGAAGGTCTCGGGCCGCGGTTCTGCCCAAGGGGTTACTGACCGTGTGGCTCAGACAAGAGCAACGATCCTTTTCTCTCTCTCTCTCTCTCTCTCTCTCTTCCTCGTTCAAGCAAAGATTGCTCTGCATTATACAGTTTGTACTATACGCATGTTTCTGTACTGTGTAGACGTTTATCAAAAGCTACGAGCCACAAAGGCGTAACTCATAATAGTCGAAGTTCATAGTTGCGGGAGTTTAGCCCTTTTCACTGTTTCCTATGGATTTATCTGTGTATATCGTCGCCGGATTTTCTAGAGCACGCTTTTATAGGCGTGGCATCCAATACACCATCTGTCTCACTCTCTCGTCGTTACTTCGACATACTACATTGTATCTACTACGATGTTTATATAGATATGTATACATATCTATAAACCTGGCCCACGCGTTGTAAATCCAACCATTCGCCCATGTAGATTACCATAGAGTCGTAACGAGCAAGAAAGATTGGGAATCTTTCACCCTCGTATACGTGTATTTACAGTTTACTATTTATAGCACCCACATTACAGATGCAGAAAAAAAATTAGTTTAGCGAGAAGAACTCTATTGTATATACCATTGGAATTGGGTTTACGAACGGTCTCTTTGAAGTCGAGGCTTTGGCGAGAATACAACTTTTTTTTTTCGTTAGAATTTATTATATTTACGTCATTTCGTACATTCCTTTGGTACTTTTGTACTATTTTTCTTTGCTTCGTACAATATTTGTTCATTCAAATGTTTTTAACAGTTTTTTGTGTATAAATAATTTCAAAAAATTAGGACAAACTCCGAAGTTTGAAGTTCGTTTTTTTTATGATAATTTTTCTCGATGTTGTTAATTTTTACAATAATTTCTTTATTACGTAAGTTTCGGAATGTTAAAAAAAAACGAATGTTAAAGTTGTTTTTATATTGTTATTGATTAATGTACTAAGCGTTTATGAATGACTTTTAATGGTAAATCATTCTTATTCGTTCTCCATGTGATCGTCGTATTTTTTGGCTATGAATTTTTTTCATCGTCACTGACAGCCTTAAACGAAAACGTTTTTTCCTAACGGGCAAACGAGGATCATTCATGTGGTGAGTAGCGTCTGGGCGTCACTTTCCACATGAGGGCTTCGTAAATGTGTTCATAACAAAAGGATTTTTCGAGGCTTAGGTCAGGAACGAGAAAGAAAGGCCCTCGCGAGATCCGTACGTCGTGACATACGGTTCTACTCCGTTCGTTTTATCTTTTTTCTCAATTTTTTCCCTTCTTCTCCCTTAAGCACCGATAAAGTGACTCGGGAAAAATAATCCAATAATAGCTGGAACGTTTGAGGCAGGTGTGTGATTTAGCAGCGTGAAACTACCAAACTAATTTTTTTTCCTTTTATCGTGTTTCAGATTCAGAAGACCTTGGAAAATTGGGATGCTTCTAGTTTCAAATCGAGTGAGTTTTATATCCTATTTATTCAAATTCATTGTATTCTCGATTCTCTAACTATTTAATCTCCAGCATCTTTTTTTTTTATTTTGACCTTTTCGATTTTTTATGTGTAAGCTTTCATTTTATTACCATTTATTCTGCGATACAACATGAATCTAAAAAACATTCTTCTGGCCTTCAGAAGCTTTTTTAAATCAAGCCACTTTATGATTTTGATTGTTATGCTTTCATTTTCTCGCCATTCATTTTATGCGTGAGCAGGATTGTTCTTAATAAACATTTGGACTGTAGACGCTTTTCAAATTTAACTCACTTTATCATTTGGCTTTTATGTCCTTATATTTTTATAATCTAATTCGTGCTTCTGCATAAATTTGATAAATAAATATTTGGACTATTAGAACTTTTCTCAATTTCAGCTACACTTTATGATAACAATTTTTTCATTTTTATTTTTTCATCATTCAACATGTTCTTGAGCATGTTTGTAATAAATAAATTTTTTCACCTGGCTTTTTCACTTTTAGCCATTTAAGCTTTTAGGCCGTAACTGCATTTTGTCACTTTTGTGTAATTTTGAAATAGTTAACAAATAAATCTTTGGACATAAACGAAAATCCGCGTGTTTTTAATCCTGAAAAATAATAACAGATGCTGTTCTTTTTTGGTGCTACTGTTTTCGCTTCTCCTCGCTTCCTCTTTCGTTCTCTCTTTCTTTTTTCATAAGTGATAACGATAATACACGTACGACAGGTGAATTATTTCCCGGTTCATTCTGGACGGCGTACTGGAAGTATCTGGAGAGTTACGGCGAGGCGAAAAGGATCCTCGACGAGCTCAGAGCAACGCAGGACCCCCTGCTGGACTTTCTCAGCCTTCGCCAGGCCGCAGCTAGACACTCGCCATCCTCCTTACTTCTTTTACCGGTAAGTCCTATTATTATTACTATATATATATACATAACTAGATAGATATATGGGTGTATGTACGTATGTGTCCTACGCAACGCCTACACGCGCATCCACCAGCATATAACTTTTACTTTATGTATAACTGAAGAAGTGATGAATTCATTTTAACGGTTAATCTTTCGAAATAATTCTCAGAATAGCTATGAACATTTGCTGCTTTTTAAAATTGCAATAATTATTATTCAGAGAATAATCGTATACAATTAGTATTGTAAACAATTAGGTGAAGATGTCAAAGACTAAGTGATTCTTTATTTTTAATATCACTAATTATATTGTCACTTACTCATATTTCATCTTTAAAAAAAAAAAAACACTTTTCTGCGTATTTGATAAATATCAGTCATTATTCGTATAATTAGATATTACCGAAAATTTGAAAATTGAATAATTATTAGTGTTTATTTCAGTGATGCGGAACAATTATTGTTAATGATTATATATCTTTATCGAACTTCTTTTTTTCTCCATGTTATTAGTTGAATTAAAAATACTTCAATAGTATTGGCTTTAAATACGTAGAATATTTGTAATTTTAATACATCAGAAAAATTAAAAAATTAACTTATTCGGTATAAGGAAATAATTACTTTGGTAAACGTATTAAAAAAGAAATAGATTCGTTAATATGTCTTGAAATTCATGACTTTCTAGTGACATTTTACCACGTTGATAGTATGCGTCACAATATTGCTCACGTGTCCATCAGCAATGAGTAATTTGAACGAAGCCGCGACATTAATCTGCGCTCATCTTAACGTTCCGGTATAACGAAACTGTGCACTTTGTCTCTCTCTCTCTTTCTCTCTTTCTTTTGAATCGTTCGTTTTTATGCCCCCCGGGGCTCGCGCATTGCAGCTTTCTCTTGAATTTTTCATAAGGATCTCTCTCAGGAGATACTCCAAATAATGCGCGTGTCTTATTGACGCAAAAGATTCGCAACATTTCCGGTAAAACAAAAAACAACGAAATAGTAAAAAAGTAATTTTCATAAATCGAAATTGTCATTATTTGTTTCTAACCAATAATTCCATGAAGAATACAAAACTATAAAAGTTAAAACTTATTTTTGCAGTAGGTAATAAAAAGAATTCTCCCAAAGATTTTTTCGATAAATCGATACCGCTGTTTTACGTTCGATTTTGCTCCATGTAACTCCAATTTTCGTTGGTTCTTGAGGTAGCCAAGAATTAGAAAATTACGTTGTGAAAGCAGCGCTGCTAAAATTGCCACGTGTTCGGCAACAGTTGATGGAGAAGTGCTTCGAGAAGAACGATGATTGACAGCTCTATCGGGTAAAGGACTATCTCGCAATACTCAGGGATTTGATGACAGCATGTCGTTCGTGCAAATATATAAATTATGGACTTTGGCGATTCTTGTGCCTCTGTATACATATATAAATACATAAGGCGCGCTCGATTCAGCATTGCATTTTGCAAACGAAACGAAGAGCAAGCTTCGACGACGATAGGGCATAACACGGTGAAAGTCATTTATCGATTGCACCGAACGAGAAAGAGCGTGAGAGAGAGAGAGAGAGAGAGAGAGAGAGAGAGAGAGAGAGAGAGAGAGAGAGAGAGAGAGAGAGAGAGAGAGAGAGAGAGAGGGAGGGAGAGAGAGAGGAGAGCGGAAGACGAGGAGAACGAGAAAGATCGTGGTCCATGGCGCAATTCGCCAAAGAACATCCCGCATCTTCTTCTCCTCTTCGTGTCTTTTTATTTTTTACTTTTCCTTTTCTTCTTTTCCCTTTCGTCCTGCTCTTGTTGAGTTCGTCTACAGATAAAACTTGCACATCTTCGTTTCGCATTGTGCACTTCGCGACTTAACCTTTAAAGATCTCGTCGCCGCCGGTCTTATGCATTATATTTTAATACGACTGGTAACAAAATCCCAACCATCAAGTGTTCGTACGTGCTCTCTCGGTTTTCCTTTTTCTTACCGCAACTCAGTACGAGTTCACGTAGCTCAATTTCACAGTTATCCGAAATTGCTAACAATACAATCTGTTAGCTATGTTTTTGTTCTTTGTTCCAACCATTTTTGTGAAGTTATAAATTTCGAAATTTTTATTATTTTGAATATTATTTTAATACCTTATTTTTGATGCATTTAGGTCCAAAAACTACAAAAAACATTGCTCTTTTTTCAACTTCTGAGAAGAAAAAAAACCAATAAAATACTATTTTTTGGTTCCTATTCTAACTTCGTATTGATATTCGTTTGGGAAATGAATCTTCTTGAAAAATTCACTAAAAAGTCCATCAAAATACAAAAGAAAAAGTGCAAGGTTTATATTCACGTTGTTTTTTTCTCTTTCATAAAATAAAAAGTGAAATGTATTTTATTTCCTCTACAGCATAACAACATATTCATGTTTCTGATTGTGATTCGTTTTATTGCATGCACCGTGTGCACTACCGGTTTCAATGTTGTCGAGATCTAGTTATTCAATCGTAAACTCGACTGCATCTTCAAACTAATGGAAAAAGAAAACTCGCATAACTCGAATGAGTGTGTTTGATTGTGTGTGTGTATGTGTGTGTGTATGTGTGCACGCGTGTGTATAATGATTCAGATTGACCTCCGTATATCCGACTCGAGACGAGAGCGATGATACCAGACGTCTAGACCGATGATTATACGGTCGATTCGAAGTACTCTACTCGCATGCCGATAATCCATGCCTCCTCATCGATATGAAAGCCTACATGAAAATTACACAAGGGACATTCCAGTCGAAATTCAATCTCTTCTGCACTGCTGTCGCTATTCGTCAAATCATGCAAATATTGTCCTTCATTTTTTACTCCTTTCAAAATAATTCTTGGGGAAATAATGACAAGCATTTGGATGAAGAGTTTGACGGATGTTTTAAACATTGAAAACGAGCTTTTCTTTTGTCTGAATTATTTAACGAGACAATCAAATCTATTTCTGTATGTCTCTGGTAATTGATCAATTGAGTATTGAGAAAATGCTGAAATCAAAGTGACAGGGCTAGCCCCTTCGATTTTGGCTCGAACGACCCATATAAATGTGTGTATGTAAAAGCACCTCATCATTCGTAATCGGCTCTACTCGTCGCCATCTAGTCTGCCATTTTTTTAAAATCATTTACTTATACCTCTCGTTTCTCGATACTCGAATCACTTGGGGAGTAATAGTAGATGAAGGGTAACCTCTCGAATTATTACTCATTACCATCGGAGACTCCGAGATCATTCGAAAATAATCTGTTATAAAAAAACGTAAGTACTGTTCACCGAGCATTCTTTTATTTTTATTTTAAAAAATAATTGATTCGAATGCCTTCTGGTTATTTGAAACACATCGACGTTCTTGTACACCTATTCTCATACATTTTAACGAATAAAATAAAAATAATTTCACCGATCATTTGTGTGATCCAGTAATTGAATAAAAATATATGAATGCTCGAAACCCACGTCAATGTACAAAGTTTTATATCGAATGTTATGGTTCGCTTTGTTTTGCGCCAAATTTCCCATATTTTTGTAAACAAACATCGACGATCATTTTTCCACGTTAATATTGAAGATTGGAACAAGGAAGTCGATCTTTATAATTTTATTATACATTTCTCAATATTTATCGAGAGTTCACGAATGTACATTTCACATTTGTGTAATCAAACTCTTGCACAAATGAGAGAAAGAGACGTTGAATTTTATTCGATCGAAGTTCACTCGCCGCAATCGGATTTACGAACGATCCTCTCGCGGAGATTATTCCACAGGTTCGTATACACATCTGTGGGAATTCCGGAAAGACACCGAGCGCATGCCACCGTTCGCATTCGCATTAAGCTTCAATTTTATTTTATTTTATTTATTTTTTTCTCAACGTTGTAGAAGATCAAAGGAACATTCCGTACTTCCTCATATATTTCCGTGTTATTCTTCTGAAGAGATGTTGAAACAGGAAATTATTATATAGAGTGAAACGAGAAGTAGTAGCTTGGATAGATAATCATTTTCCATTTCATTAATTAGACAATGTTTAATTGTTGTCGTTTCTATTACAATGCAACAATTTTCTTTCATCACATCCACTCACTTTTCACCAATTGAGAAGGAAGATGCAGTTAAAAGGCTGAAAAACGTATGAAGTGTCGGAATTTTTTTGGAAAGGAACATTTATTCATACATATTTTGGACTATTGAACCCTATTTTTTAATCAAACAATCAAACAATTGAAATTGACTCACATATGGCACTGGGTTACAAGAAAGTCTGTCGATGACTTCGAAAATGGCTGAAGCTTTAACTTCCGTTCACTGAAAAGTCAATTTTGTTGAAGCAGTTAAATATTTTGTTAGATACGTTCAACAAAACTATTTTGTCTAGCCAACAAAATGTTTTATTGTTTCAACGAAGTTTCGTTTCAGTTGAACTAAATTTTGTTGAAACATTGAAAATTTGGTTGCCTGGACGAAATAATTTTGTTGAATACGTCCAACAAAATATTTGAATATTTCAACAAAATTGGGTTTTCAGTCTTGTATTTTTCTGAAACAAATCAGGTTGAAAATTCTTATTGTTCACATTCATGATTACAAACTGAACATAAAAAAAAATAGAAAACAATTAAAAATAGGAAGAATTATATACAATTGAAAAATATTTTAAGTTTCAAACGAAATTTGTTTTATATTTTACCATGGAAAAAAAACTTTTATTAGGTGCATTTTTTAACCAGTTAGGCTTGTCCAGTAGTCAGTGGTGTTATTGAGTTGTGGGCAAAAAGTTAAGATATCAGTTGAATAGTTTTTGAGTGACATATTCAATCAATTAAAAAAAATGTATTTTTTGAAACTTACCAGCTAATCAGCAATTCCATAGCTATATATTAGTCTTTCCGGTTTTTCGCAGAACTGATTTTTCTCCATTAGCATTAACGTTTCATGGTGGAAAGAAATTGATTTTTTGAAAGTTCTAATTTCTTTTTCCCCCGTAAATGATTAAAATAGTCTACCAATATATTTGGAAAATGGATCGTTTTCTATCATTACACTTTTCGGTAATTATTTTACTGTCGTTATTTTTTTAAATCGAGTTTCTCTTACAGAAATTTCTAAACTACAGAATTTCTCGATCGTATATTATTTATGGTCCATTCACGAAGAACCGTGAGTTCTCACATATACCTTTCGATATATTTATATAGATATAGACGTATGTGTATATGCAGCATTCAGTGTTATCCACTAGAGGCATAATTATTTTCTCAAGGTCGAAGATATTCGCTCCATTCTCGTCTATATAGTCTTATAATCGCCGCTTGGGGAGAACATCGATGACGCCGCGTCCCTCGTAAATCCGCGACGGTACGAAAGGGCGTTTACGACGACACACGCGATCTTCCATAGAAAACTCACCCGACCGCTGTGCATAATAGTTTTGTACGAAAAATACACGTACTTGCATAAATATCATGAGTTAACGCACAAAAGGACGTAACATTTATCACTTTGTCCGTTCGCTCGTGTGGGTGCCGCCTTTTTGTTTGCCGACACGCAATTTATATTTGTAATCACCCCTTACAATTCGAAGGGCGTAAAGCCTATCTTTACCGGGCACTTCAGATTCCCTTTCAATTTTGGATGACCTTCGATGCGCCTATAATAGTATCGAGAATCCTAACGCGGTCGTTCTTTGAGTTGTCTACAGGATGCACCAAAAGTTGCGGCCGAATTTTTACAGGATCGATAGATCGTGAAATTGTAATTAGAAAAGTTCCTACGTATTTTCTTCTCTAATTCACCATTTCGTAAGATATTCGTTGAAGATGTTTTACACGCATATTTATAGCTGAAACGTTTATTCTATTAGAATTTCGATACTTTTGGTTATTCCACAAAAATTTGAGGAAGTTCAATTATTTTAATAATGCATGCACATTGATATTTTCAATATCAATCATTTAAGAAAAGCATCAATAAACTTTTCAAACGAAAATTCGTTTAATAAATTTTTTCTTTCAGAATCCTCTCTCATTTAGAAATATCTAATTTTGAATTGAAAAAATGTGTTAACGCCTTACATACGTCCAGCAGCGCCTAAAACGCGCTAAAAGAAAAACTGTTTTTAGAAGAGATAGCAATAGAAATTAATAAAAATAATTTTTACACATTGTTTATTAGTATTTAAACTTTATAAAAAAAATTATTTCATTTTTTTTTTTCAAAAATTACAACATAAAAAATCACGTTTCCCGAAGCACTTTGAAAAAAAAGTTGCTCCACGGTCTGCATCATTTCTTCTTGAAATACTGATGGATCTGCAAAACGTAAAAAAATTCTTATAAAATAAAGTTGTAGTTATAGTCTGTCGAGCCGGATTTTTGAAATTCGAAAAATTTTGGCAATTTACGGCAGTTTAAAAAAAAGTTTGCATTTTGTGTCATAAATGTCACACTTTAATTATGTTTATAAAATTTTTTAATCACAACATCAACAATCCGACCCGACAGACTATAGAGAAAACAATTTCGAATATTTAAAAAAAAAAGCATCAAAAAATATTAAAAACTATATGAGTTATCATGCAGACCGTGCCAGAAAAAGTAGTTTTGAGAAAAATGCATTTAAAGTTTCAAGTGCGTTTCGCTCGAGACATCTACCTGCGCGCATCAGACTCTCGTTGGGCAGTCACGTTTTCTATAATAACTTTCGATCTATGGGGAATTTGTACAATCGACTTACACAGAAATACGCCTAAAACTATAGAGAATAATAATCTGTAAAAAAAAATCGATTTTTTGAAAATTCTGGACGTATGTAAGGCCTTAATGTAGAAAACCTTCTTGTTCAATAATCTTTGCCCTTCTCTCAAGCATGACTGATCATTTTAACAAAATCATGTCACAAATTCCGAAAAAAACAATTAAACGAGTGAGGAACTCCTAAAAGCCTCTCAATTATTTAAAAAAAAAAACAACAAATCCTTTTTACGGAGACGAAGAAAATTGCCTGATTATTTGATGAACAATGTATATTACTTAAGCAACTTGTTGATAAATTTTTGGTATAATTATTGTTGCAGAACAATGGCCATCTGATTCTCATTATTTTCATATAAAATTCTGATCGAACAAAATGCTTCGTTGACAATTAACGTGTAAAGCATTTTTGATCAGTAATAGCCAATCTAGTGCGTCGTGGTGAAGAGTGCGGATTGATGAGAATACACTCACTCTGTGCTTGTCACCAGCGCACGCGGTTAGCTAGTGGTTTTCAAATTTATATCTCATCAATGAAGCATCTGCGAACAGAACGGATAAGAATTTTTTTCGCCAAAATTTCGCCACCGATCCACCCTATAAAGATTTTCACTCACTTTTCGGACACCCTGTAATCGTTTACACCTTTTGTCGCCGCCTCGTCCTTCGTCTCTTATACTCTCGTCGCTGAGTCGTCGGTCGTTAATCAAGCGGGAACTAATTACCCGGACGACACGGGAAATAACGTATTGAAAGTTGTTAAGCAGCGAATGGGCCGCGTTTCACCGCAAGAGAAGCGTGTAGAGGTTCGCGCTACCGGTGTGCCGCAAAGTACGCCGGTAAACTCGATCGCGTAATATACATATGGCTACGTTTCCATCTATACACACATCTCGAGTAACGGAGTCGAACGACAATTAGAACTCCCACGACAAATGATTATTTAACCTCTTTCTGTGGACGACGATTTATAGAAGCAGTTCTCTGAGAAAAAGAAACTCAATGTACAATTAAGCAAATATCTTGGGATACACAGTAGCACGAGGAAATCGTAGATCTCGCTCATAACGATGTTTTCAAATGACCGTTTCTTGATATTTAAAATTCTAAAGCTACCTTGTGCAAAACATTGGGAAAACCGATTTTTCACCGGCTCGAAACACTTTCCAATTTCACAGTTCGCTCTAATTGTTTAAAAACGTACTTCCAAACCAATCTTGTTAATATTGTGCAATCAGTAGATACTTTTTTTACAAAAAATACAATTGCGTGTATGTTTTAGTTATTCCATCGATTTCGTTGCTTTCAATTAGGACATCATTTAGTTTTTATTATAATTCACCGGTTTCAAAATTTACTATATTTTGCGTCAGTTTCATGTTTCATTTTCATCAGTTATAAAATGAAATTCTTTAGTCATTCTAAACTCTCATACTTCGAAAAGCTATAAGTATTGGAGAGAAGAAAGGTTTATTTGACAGAGAACGCTTTATGCTGCAGGCTAGAACGACTCGAAATCAATTAATTAATTGAAGACTATTATTAGAGTCTCCTACTGTTTATCGATCGTTGTTAATGGTCGATGCACTTTTGCACGTTTTGCACCCACATTGGTATTTCGATTTTTATATAGAAACACATGAGAAACGATTCATCGGGAGGATTTCTCACGTAGCTGTCAGGAAAGAAAAGGGGGATGGGTAGAAAATATCGCGAAGCATAACTTGATAATTGCAAAGTGCACGAACAATCGATGGTTCGGTAAGACGCGTAGATTTTATTTCTTTTTGCCTTTTTTTTCATATACATTGAAAATGTATGTTTATCGAAGCTCGAAAGGGCAGATTACATTTTTTATTGATAAGAGTTATATTGCCGATATAGAATCAAAACGTATCTCACGATCGTGAAATTATACGGATCCCTTTTCTCTTATACGATTCAAGAGATCCACAAAGCATTCGCGTTACACTCCCTTGCCAAGGGATATTGTATAAAATATATATGTACATCTCGAGTTATTGGTTCGTCGCTCGAGGGCCAAAACACAAGGTATATAAATCGTTTATCTGGACTAATTAGCTGGCGTGCGAAGATGCTGATGGTCTGATCACAGAAATTTACGATATTGTGAACGTCCCTCGACAGCTATCGCCAAGCAAAAGGACAAGATCCTTCGTCGAGAATAATTATACCAATTTATCAAGCCTTCGGTATGTGAAAGTGTATTCCTTTTTTTCCACTGCAAACAATATCTCAATTTTCAAACATTTCAATTCTTTTTTTCTCCTAATGAAATTCTTTTTATATCAAAATAATTTTTGCCACTTACGATCATGCGAAAGACTACCAATCGGTAAATATACGATGTTGAAGTTTGCGTCGTTGAAATATAATCAAAATACCTTTTTTTGTTTTACTTAGTCAAACCACGAATTTATTTGCACCTTTAGGGTTAAATAATGAGTCATATTTTTTGAAATCCAAAAACGTGTTGCGAAGAAAAATTGAGATAATCTGAAAAATCAAATAATTGATTGGATATGAAAAATATTTTTGTTGCGTTTCAACGATGCAATCTTGGCAACTTATTTTCCACTTGATTTTGTTCTACATTGATATAAAAAAGTAATCAGTGAAAAAGAAAAAATGAAAATGAACGTACTGTCAATTTAACGTATGCATTACGCGCGTTGTGAAATTTACGAAGCTCTTGCTCGCGGAACAGCATAACGGAAATCAGTTTCTATCATTGGCAGCATCCGGCTGCTTTCCAATTTCATTTCCCTCTCGCATTGCCTTTCCCGTAATACGAGCACACCTATAGATATTTTAATGTATATCTATTTATATTCCATATGCTCGTATACATATATCGTATATTGCAATGACAAGGATTTCCGGTTGAACGAGTTAATTGGAAGGCTGCTGCCTCTATCCAAATATATCTATACTTAATGCACACGTACACTCTGATATGAACAAAAGGGGGTGAAACTTTATATCGTACAATTCTAAGTGGCAAACTAAAGAAAACAATCTCGAATTATTTTTCGGTATTTCAGATATGAATAAAAAGTTAATTGATTAAAATATAGAACGATATCACCATGGAGTCTATCGAAATTAAAATAACGTAAAATTTGTTTTCAATCGACAAATTTTACGTGAAAAGTGAAATACATATGCATATCTGTTTTCATACTCGAGTATTTTGAGATGAATTTTCACAGTTATTTTCTAACAGCAATATCTTATTATTAATTATTATACAGACTAAGAAAAATGTCTGTAAAATCATAGTTTCCGATTTGTATTCGTTATGCGTGTGAAAGTCTTTCCGTACATCGTAAAGGCTTACCGTGATGAACAGTCAATTTCTTCGTCGTTGCTGGTTGTTTTTTTTCCTTTTTTTCATACGTAGGTAGCGTAGAAATGATTTTTAGCTGGAGCTCAATAGAGTCCCTGTGCGTCCGCTTATTGAGCACGTGCATTCTTGCTTTTATGGTCGGTTATACTCAACATTATATGTATATTATATTCATATGTATATATGCATGTAAAATATAGCATAGAGGAACATTACATGCAGTTAAAGGAAGTAAGAAATACAGGAGAGTTAAAATGCTCGAGTTCATCGTCACGTCGTTCCTTTTACACATGTACCAACTCCATAACGTTCTCTACGTACATTTTAGTTATTCCACGTATCATGCCGCGCGTGCCTACACGTGTGTACATTTACGTATCCACCTTTTGATATACTTGAACCTTTATGCTTGCACAAATGTGTGTCCGAGTCTTTTCACGCCATTTTACCTCCAACAAAATAGCTACGCTTGGAAAAAATACATGAATCTGAAAATAAAGTAATGTCAAAGCAAAAATGTTACCGAGATTCAAAATTATCCTGCTTTCAAGTAAAATAGCTGATGCAGACTAGTCAAATGAGTGCTAAACTTTTAAAATACATTTATGCAAAGTTTAATGCACTGATTAAATGAATTGACAGTTGATTTATATTACAGCATGTCTTATTAACCTAAATAAATATTAATAATAATAGATTTACAAAACCTTTAACTGATAAATGTAAAATTCCACGATGTCATATTTTCATCGAGATTTTTCAAAGAATAATCCGTATTTTTCAACCGATTTTAATGCACCACATCTTATTTTGTTCCTCAAGAGATCCTCTACGAATTCACCGTGTAAGTTTTTTTTCTAAATTTGTTAATATGAAAATTACAGCGATTGGTTTATGAACATTTTTTTAAGCCAATTAAACAATTGCGGTTGCATGAGTAAAACGATGAAACTGAGAAAAAAATCCATATGGTGAATTCACAGAGGATCTCTTGAGGAACAAAATAAGACGTGGTGCATTAAAATCGGTTGAAAAATACGGATTATTCTTTGAAAAATCTCCATGAAAACATAACATCATGAAATTTTGCATTTATCAGTTGACGATTTTACAAATCCATCGTTATTAAATTTTTTTTGGTTTAATAAGACGTGCTGCAATACACATCAACCTTCAATTAATTTAATTAGTGCATTGAGCTTTGCATAAATGTATTTTGAAAATTTAGCACTCATTTGACTAGTGTGTGAAGCAGCCATATTACCTTAAACTCGGACGTTAGCTATTCCACAAACAATTTTAACGTCGAATTAAAAAAGCTCACACTTGCCAGTTAAACGTTAAAAAATAAAATTTTAATTCGCTGCTTCGGCGAATTAAAAAACGAATACACATCGGGACTAGCTTTTTACTACAAATTTATTATAAATATTATTTTATTGCATTTAATCAATTATACAGTTTAAATAAATAAGAGAAGATTGGAAAATGAGTATAAACAAAACTAATTTTTTTTTTTTTTTCAATCCGTCAAATGGTGAATAATTTGTTTTCTATAATGAAAAATTAAACTGTTTCAATTATTTCCACGAACAGAAAATAAATATTCAATGAATATTTCGTAAAGACGGTAAATTAAAAAATAAACAAATATCAAAAAATCGGCAGAGAACAATTTTGACGTACTATATAGAGAATATATTTGTCATTACTATTATTATGATGACTATTTGATTTTTTTTCGTTCGCTATGTGTAGATAAATCTCCAAAAACACGTATTGCCCATTCGTTCGTGTAAATATTGTAGATCCCTTCTCTTTTTCCCTGCTTCTTTCTTTCTTTCTTTCTTTTGGTCGTTGATATTGAAGCAATCGGGCTTCGCAGTTAGATGACACTTTCAAAAAAAGACCGTATAGAGCGAAGAGAGAGAGAGAGAGAGAGAGAGAGAGAGAGAGGCAAGACCGGATGTCACGCGTGCATTGCGTGCCACGCTAGTGTGGATTTATAATTTTTTGTTTTATCATTTCTCTGTCTCTTTTTCAGTCATTTATTCCTGTTTGCTATAGGATCCTTCCAGAAGCTGAGAATCTTGCTCTGAATAATAATAAGCGTGATAATAATAATAACAATGAAAAAATACTTAATAAAAATACTTAATAAAAAAATCTTCAAAAAAGAACGAAAGATAAACAAAATTGTTTCTTAATTCAGGTTTTTCTTTTACATTCATTTTTTTTCGTTGATACTTTCGTTTCATTCCTCACATTTCATCTATTTTCACTATATTGTAAAGTCGCGTTCTGTACAAATTCCATTTCATCGATTGCAGTAATTCGCAATTTGAAAATATATGAAACACAGAAAATTTCGTGGGAAAATTGCATGAGGCATCAAGCAATGTTCGATTTCTATGGGACGTTTACATACGAGACATTCCTTGTCGAATTAAGAAGAACTTGGCACAAATTTGTATTAAAAAGTATGCATGAGAAAATAAGGAATATTTTTTATACATAATCCTTCGAATAACTGAGAAAAAAAATTCTTCATCGAACAAAATCTCATTTAGTTGGACGAGAAAATGATGGATTTAACTATTTATTATTTTTTTTCTTGAATGGCAAACGATTTAGTTTATTCAAAAAAAAAAAAATAGTCGAATCCACTATTTTCTTGTCCAACTAAATGGGATTTTGTTCAATGAAGAATTTTTTTTTATCAGTGTGGTTACAAGTGACATAAGCATTAGTTACCTTTTTTTTTTTTTTTAAAAATCGTGTTATTAATATTAATGTACATCTGATAAGTAAACTTTAGTAGTAGTTTCGTAACGCCAATTAATTTACGTTCACTTTTTATTTGTACATGGACAAAAAATGATGTTACAACGGAATTGGCTTATGGTTAATTTCACATTGAAACCTCCATATATGTATATTGATATGAGTATGGAGGTTTGTATGTATATTGCATTTCTCCATCGTTCTTATATGCTCGTATAATGTACGTTACGGTATAAAATAAGTCGTATATTTTCTATGCGAATTGCCAATCGTATTGCATAGTGGATGGGGTGAGCATCTATAGGAGGATTATCTATCCTTCGATATAGAGTTGGCAAAAGGAATTCGCGAGAAATCTTTTCTTTTTTTTGCTTCTATTTCTCTCTCTCTCTCTCTCTCTCTCTCTCTCTCTCTCTATGCGTCGTTTTCGTTCTTAGGGATACGCAACATCTTGCAATATGCGATATATATATATATATATATATATATATGCAAGTTATACGTACGCGTACGCACACTTTCACCATACGCGATGGACACATGTGTATAGAATGGTACGCACGTCCCATAGAACCGCAGCTCGAACTCGCAAAGTATGCATAACGTACGCGCCGGGCATTAAACTCCCCTGTACGGCTTCGTTTGATATTCACAGAAAAAATTTAGCACTCCGATCGTAGTTACGACGTGAGAAAGGGTGACGTCAATAGTCTCAAAGTTGCAACAGCGCGTATTTCACCGGGTAGTTTGCCCGACGGCGATTACGACACGACGAGATGATTTTTTTGTTTTCCTATTCTTATCTCTCTCTCTTCTCTTCATTCTGTATTACATACTTTTCACTCTCTCAGCGCAGATATCAGAAAATGATTAGAGAGATTCAATGGACGATTCCGAAAAAAATGGTCCATGGAAAACAGCAAGTTTTGATTGTAAACTTATGTTTTCAAATGGCGGCTTTTATACTTATTTTTTCACGATCTCTGAACAGTTTGAGGTTGAATTTTTCGTTGGTTTGGAAAAACGCGCTGGAAGAAGGAATGCAAGAAAATATGGGGGTTAGATCGATGCTTTTTATTATTACAATCGATTACGAGATTATTTGGAAGAGGAGATAATAAAAGAAAAAGCTATCGGAAGTTACCAGAGGGAAAAAACGATGCATTGGAGCTCGGCAATCTATAAGGAAAGTGATGTTAACGTATTTATAGAATCCGCATTTGTTTTATGTATGAATTTAAGGCAAAAAGAATAGGACAAAATTAAAATCAATTATGTCGAATCGCTGCTATTTTTCGATCCCAAAATGTGCTTTTATACACCCATATGCAATAACGTAATATTAAACCTGGAACTCCGCAAGGAGGTAATTAATTACCCCACGAAAATGTCAAATTTCCTTCGCGAACCAATTTTTTTAAACCATTCCTTCTGTTTTATACAGTTTTCACCATTAAATATTTACGAAGTGCAACTTTATCATACACCATTCTCTTCGTTATCAAAAAACGAATAGAATGGTGTACAATTAAACCTTATTATCACATACGAGGAACATTTTATGCTAAAGAAAAGATTGAGGTAATTATTTACCCCAGTGTGAGGTTTACGTTGGAAAAAATAGATTGTGGGGTTCTATGGATAAAAATTTATAAATAATATGTACAATGAATGAGTTCGTAGATCGATAATACAAATAAAAAAATTTCTCTCGTGACATCTTGTTTTCCTCTTTTTTTCTTTCTTGTATGTCCCACTAAAATGACGTTTTCAAAGGCATTTTTCACGAGCACATAAGCGCATCGACACTAAAGATTTTCTCACCCAGATGAGACGAGTGTATACCGATTTGAGTACGACGGCCAAGAACTAATTGGAAATTAATTGACGTCTAAGAGAAAGATGGAAAAGAGAGTGCGCGACGTTAACGAGTGAGTCTCGAGAAAGTAAACTCCCCGGTTGGAAACGACACTCTCTTCTCTTTCCCTCGCGAGACATATATAAATATATGCTTCTGCTGGTCCACTGAATTTCTTGATGACCGTACGAGAGTTTTGTCAACGTAGGCCAAATGCTTCGTATTAAATCCTGGGAAAGAGAATTTACGCCCAGGAACAAGGCTGCAATTACACACTTCCATTCCTCGTTATTACACTAATCGGAAGATCGTTAAAATCTCAGAGATTCCTCGAATGTTCGACATTTTATAGTCGGTAAAAGTATTTTTTCGTATTTAGGAAAACGTACCGAAAATCAAAAGAAAATGAAGACCATGATCAACGAAAATATTGTAAATTTTCTTCTTATCGATGGCGTTCTCAATAAATTCTGTCATACTTTAGGACTCGAGGAAATTCGAGAAAGTTTCAAGCCCTCCAGCGTATTTCGAGACGTAAAAAATTGATTTTTCTCGCGCAATCTCTACTAATCTCGCTCTATTTATCAGATAAGAAATTCAGATATAGTATTGTCAATATAGTAACATTTTCTCCGGTCTAACTCACTTCCCGACTTAGTTATAGGGTAAAAGAAGGAAAAAAACGACTGTCGAGGCGCATGCTACCGATATTACAGTTGGGTGTGAGTTCCTCGTGTTGCGCCGCGCTTATAACCCATAGAAGGTAAACGCACGATAGCCCTAATCTCTTATCTCCTTCGGCGGCGTATTATATACGAGGCTAAGACGCCCGCCAAGCATATGCACTGCATTTACCATATACGCGGTCCCAGTAAGATCAAGCTACAACGGCGCTTTTGCTCGAGATATACTATGCGCGGGAATAAATACACGGTGTATCAAGTACACGCCTCATGAGAGATTGGAGAGAGGATATGCGAGCACTTTCCTCCTTGGATCTAATTTCCTGGATCCCGTGAAGAGTTTCACAGTTTCTTCAACCCACTCGAGCTCTTCGAATCCCCTCGTAATTTCACTGTTGAAAATAGCCCGATTGTCCGAATGTGTCACACCTGTTTTTCTTCTCATTAAATAAGCTCTTATTTCTTTGACGTTTCATACGAATATAATTTTTTACGAGACTTTCACGTACTGACACTCTCGTTATACTTATTGTAACGTTATTTGCTACTACAGCTATGGGCATGGTGGGTTACTTGGCACACTAACTGCTATAATAATACGTTTACCGTACTGTGTACATTATTCCATCGAGCTATACATGCCCACGCCGAGCGTGGGCCTTTCGTACTCTCATATCGACAAATAAACATTTCTCACTCTCTACTTCTTTCTTCGTCTCACACGTGCTCTCGTAAATACATACATTTTTTTTGTTCTTCAACAATTCGTGACAATTAAATACTATGAAAACTATTGCGAAATTAATGTTGACCGAGCTTCGGTAATGTCGCGTGACCTGGCCACCGAGACAAGTCTCGGAATGTTGCACCCGGTGAAATTGACCGGAGAACAACGAAAAGTAATTTTTATTTCATTTAAAGGAATTTTCATCGAGTGTTATTGAACGTACAGAATGATTTATACCCCATTCAACATTAGACGGGTTAATAATTGATATACAGCGGAGCACAAATATGCCTTCGGGATATTTCTGAAAAGAAGTAGGCTATCGTTGTAAGAATTGATTATTTATTTATTTGAAGCGAACGGACATTGTCCGTGACAAGTTTTTCCATCATTAACACCAACTTTTGCCTCGAAAGATTGTTCAAACAAAATTTAAAACCTATGAGTTCTCGTTTGACCTTACCATCGATGAAAAATAGACTCCCATCGCGGTGTTAACGAGTGACCCTTTTCCATGGTTGACGCTAGACAAACATGAACGAATGCCTTTGAAAATACAACACCTTAAATTCATTTCTAATAGAAATAGAAAGTTGATCTCTCAGTTGCTATGAGAATAATAATATTTTGATTTATTCTTTGATTTCCGGTTTCCAAGATTGTTGCAAGTACCAAATTTTCATCTCCCAATCGTTATTCATATTAGTACAATCTCTTGCATTATACAATGATGCTCTACTTTTGTTTCTCATTCGTCATAGTTTATCTGTGACTTTGACATACTTCAAACATTCTTCATTCAGATAAGATGATGTCATTTCCGTCAAAACTCAGGAAAGTAATAAATGATTAACGAGTGTTATCGGAATAAAGTAAAAAATGTGAAAAAAATGTCCTCATTTTCATTTGCATCGTGACTGTGAAATTGAAAAATCATATAGGATGCAATTCTGTTACTTATAAAACAAACTTATTAGATTCGCTTTTTAGATTTTCGTTATTTTATTCATATCTATAACTTATGTGGTATCCAACTACAGTATCGTTGACTCCAAGTCGTAGCTGCGATAAGATATATACTTTGCATTCAAAGAAGAAAAATAAAGGTGAAATGTATGAAATGAAAAAATGGAAACAATCGCAGTTAAAAATAAAAAAAATATATTTATATCTCGTGATTTATAAATAAAAGACACATCCCTTTCTCTACGTGAACGCGCGATGGGCACGATCTTGAAAATTATCGAGGAAATCATTCGTGTGCAACGAGAGAATTGCAAAAGAAAGGTGTAAGAGAGTGAGAAAGAGAAAAAGATTCAGACCTTCCTGTGCGAGGAAGAAAAAATGGACCGCAAGAGATGCTGCGAGAGTTACGAGTCTCCGAGAAAGTTACGCGTTATATATGTATATATTTATATGTGCATATACTTATATATTCGTATAATCATGTTAATGTATATACATATATATTTTTGTTGAGAAATTATCGAGAATATAAGTAGGTAGTGTGGCCAATGAATAAGGATTTGCGGAAGTTTTTACCGAGAAAGATTTAGTACTTACACGAGATTTAGTAACCCACTGACACACTAACTTCTCATAGTAAATGATACGGAAGACCACCTCGAGAACCACTCAGTTATTCCATATCATTAGACATATTTTCATAGTGTATGAAACCAATAGTGCTCTCTATGTCATCGTTTATTCCTCATATTCATGGCACTTTGTTTATTTAACGGGGGAAAGTCATGTAAACGTACGTTTTTTCAAGATTTTTTTTATAGAGCAACGGAATAGTTTATTGAATTAACATAAAGCATATCTCAAAATATATGATGTAAGGTATATTGACAAATTTTATTAGACTAAAATATTTCAAAATGGCGGCGCCACAGCTGCTGGAAGCAGATTGGCGCCGTGCAGCCTACAAGTCTCAAATCTCAACTAAAATCACAAAATCAAATTTTCATTGTTAAAATATATTAATACGCTTTGCATGACGGAGAGAAAAAAAAAATTAAAAATTTAGGACCATTTTGAAAAAAAATCACTCGTTTTTGTATTTTTGTAAATGGTTCTAAATTTTTAATTTTTTTTTCTCTTCATCATGCAAAGCGGATTAATGTATTTCAATCATAAAAGTTTGATTTTGTGGATTTAGTTGAAGTATGAGACCTGTAGGCTGCACGGCGCAATTCTCAGGTGCCGACTTCCAGCAGCTGTGGCGCTGCCATTTTGAAATATTTTAATCTAAAAAAATTTGTCAATATACTTTACATCGTATATTTTGAGATATGCTTTATGTTAATTTAATAAACTATTTCATTTCTTTATAAAAAAATCTTGAAAAAACGTACGCTTACATGACTTTTCCTCCCCCCCCTTAATCTTTTTCGAACACTTTTGTTTTCTAACGAAAGAATAACACTTTCATTTTCACGTAGTACGTCTCTCCTAATGTAATTAACATTCGTTCTTGTAAGATAATTAAAAACACTGTGTTTTGTATTATTTATTCGTGTATAATTTCAGGTCTGACTTTTTTCTGTTTCTCGTCATTCAATACTTCATTGTGATCTCTATCAAATTTGACGCCTTTACAGCGAATTCGAATTGGTTTTTTAATGTCCGCTCGTGGGTAGAATTACGCGTTTTTATTTGTCTTTTTTTTATTAAATATAATCCAGACGGTGACTTTAACGAGTGGCAGAGAATTTAAGAATGAACGGCCCGTTAATTAATTCAACGGTGAATATGACGCATTTTTATTAACAGACCCGTATATATTTTTATCCTGCAGTATATTTCGTTGATTACCACTTTAAGTCTGTCTCAACTCTTCCCAAACACTGTCTCTCGCATCGGTCATTTTATTTTTAATTAATTGCATCGAGGTGAATATCTCCGTCGACCGTGAAAAAATGTTACTGGAGATGACACCGTGAAAGAGAGAAAGTGGATGTGGGAAAAGATCTTCGATCCAGTGCCACGTTGTCAGAACTTTAATTGAAATTAAACATTTTCTCGAAATTGAGGATGTTTCTTAGGCATATAAATTATCAGGAAACATTGATGAAAGATTAAAATTTTCAGTACTTCAAGATGATTCGACATTCGTTTGAAGTGAATGTTCTCATCTTCACATGAAAAAGTTCTGAAGATACTTAAAAGAAGTGTCAAGGAAAGTGACATTAAAATAATGACGAGGATTTTCTGAATGAATTTGACTGAAATTTTTCCGGATAGTTGAAGAAAATTTTGATTAACTTAAGGCGCTATTAGAGTTTGAACGCTAAAAAAAGGCTATTTTTGGGAATTTTTTCTGGGCATGCTGTTAAAAATATTGAAATAAAACTTGTTGGGGATGATAAATCTAGTCTTTATTTAGATACAAAAATTTTTTTTTATTCATTTTACTACATTTTTATGTGCAAAAACTGCACTTGAACAAAGTGCTTCGAAAAGTAGGAGGCAAACGGTCTCCATCATGTCTCAGGAACGGCTTATCTAACACCAAAAAAACAAAGTGCGTTGGATTAAGTATAACGTCAGGTAGGTAATGACGCTTGGATATTATTTTTTATCGATAAATAACAAAATGGCGGATGAAAACAGAAAACAAAATAAAAACACGTTTTTTTCACTGTTTTTTGTACAAAAATATATTAAAAATATAATATAAAATCAAAATTTTAACTTCATAGAGCGTTAATTTCTAGGATTATATATGTAGAATATGTGATTTAAATTTCATAAGGATCGGTCAAGTAGTTTTTGAGATCTCGTGGAGACCAATTTCAAAAATTTCAAATGTTTCGAGAAAAACGCGCTCAAAGTTTTTGGCGCTCAGGTACGCGCACTGAGGCATTCATGTAAAGGACGCTGAAAAATACACTTAGCTGCTCCGATCGTTTTGAAATTTTTACACAACCATATTACATGCATATACTTTCGAAAAATGAAAAAAAAAATCGATTTCTCAAAAGTGTTAAACTCTAATAGCCCCTTAAAACAAAAATTCTTATTGCTGTTTGTAGGTTTCGTCAGATCGTTTTTTTTTATTACAGCTAAAGTTAATTTTAGCGTTCTCCAAATAAGAAAACGTCGCGATGGAATGGCTCGATATTTTATGAATTAATTCATCGAATAAAAGAATCATAATCATTATCGCATCCCACACCCCGGAAATCCGTAGTGTTTCGGTTGATGAATCATTGTCTCCGCGTCCGTGAGAAATAAAAGACTTCATAGCGCGTGGTTAATACTTTCATCGGGTATGAAAGCGCCTTAACCAATTGCCGAGCGGTACGGGATTATATGATGAGATCGCGGGCGTTAATTACCATCGACGTGGGTCATTAAACATCCAGAGCCGTTATCATCGATATATACACTGTAATGTAAAAGCTATACGCTTGAATTCCCTCTTAATGAGATTTTCTTCAAGCGGAGACCTCACAGATCTTGGATTCAACGGTCGATTGATGGCTCATGCATTTATATAAGCAAGATCCGCTATGCCGAGATAACAATTGCAATTTGTCTATTATAAAAAATTAAAATTAAGGAAGAATCATCCAAAGTTAGGTCACTCGTGATGTTGGCAGATGAAAAAATGATTTGTCTCGACAAAAATAGCCCATTGCTTTTCCACGGAAACCTAAATTTTTAGGCATATTCACAAGCATTAAGGTAACATGGCTGCTTCACACTAGTCAAATGAGTACTAAATTTTCAAAATACATTTATGTAAAGTTCGATTCACTAATTAAATTAATTGAAGTCTGATGTGTATTACAGCATGTCTTATTAACCTAAAAAAAAATTAATAACGATGGATTTGCGAAATCATCAACTGATAACTGCAAAATTCCATGATGTCATATTTTCATCGAGATTTTTCAAAGAATAATCCGTATTTTTCAACCGATTTAATGCACCCCGTCTTATTTTGTTTCTCAAGAGATCCTCTACGAACTCACCGTATAAGTTTTTTTCTAAACGTGTTAATATGAAAATTACAGCAATTGGTTTATAAACATTTTTTTAGCCAATTAAGCAATTGCGGTTGCAAGAGTAAAACGATGAAACTCAGAAAAAAGTTGATATGATGAAACTAAAAAAAAATGTTCATAAACCAATTGCTGTAATTTTCATATTAACGGATCCCGGTGGTCTAGAGCTCGAAAATTGTAGGTATATTGCGGAATTTTTTTTTATCATAAAAATAAAGAAAAACGATACTTCAACTTTTCAGGCTTATTATAACATCAATTGTGAATACAAAAAAAATTATTTTGAAATTAAAAAAAAAAATTTATTATAGTAGAAATGCCGCTGAAGTTGACCCTCTCGAAAAATTGGACCTGGACGATGTTAGTCATTTTGGATCTATTATTTATGTGAAAAATAAAAATCAGAAAAATTGTCAATCAATATGAGTGCAGTTATGGACGGGACTAAAAAAAAAAAAAAAATTGAAAATTGACAAAATGGTGCGCTTTTGAAAGTGAAGTTCTAAAAATCGGGAGTTTTTTTACCAGTTATTTAATTTAAAAAATAGGAAATTATTGGAATAAAAACATGATTCTAGTCTCGTCGATAGCCATTCATGTTGTGAATAAAATATCCAAATTTCAGGTGATTCGGTTGAATAGTTTTTTTTTTCTATAACCTCATGCGAAAAAAGTAGTTTTGAGATAAATGAGTTTAAAGTTTTAGGTACAGATATTTTCAAAGATTGAACAAATTTTAAATACTTACAGTTAATCAGCGATTCCAGCACCATATAAAATCCCTTCTGAATGCTCGTACTCCTCGGCTATTTCACTCCTTTGATTTTTTCGAGCTGTTCGAGCTTGCTTCGAATTTTCTGTGCTTCGACGGTTGGCGGTATATATTCGCGGCGCGTCACGGTCTCGCGCGAGTTGCTCTGCTTGTGGCCCGATGGTGATGCTCATGGTTTCCATAATTTTCAACAAAGCTGCAAATCTTTCATTGAACGTACAGGCAGCAATATAAGAGGCGATATCAATGATTTTTTTGCCAACAAACTGATGTTTTGGCGCTAGTTGCCACACACAAGAGTTGAAACTTTCATTAATGTTCTGCGTATTACTACCAATACACCTTTCCAATAAATTATCTGCTGTTAATTCTTCATAAATAGGTTTTAATATTTCTTGTGCGTCATCGTCCAGAGCAGGTGGATGCTCATAGGTATCTAAAGTACCTGCAGCCTCACTTTGACGCCACTTGCACCAAGATTCGGGACCTGGAGGACAGTACGAGTGTTGCAGATTGTCATCTGTTGAAATTTTATGATAATATGCTGCCTATATTTCACTTTTCATCCCTTCAGTAGAATCTGAATGTCGTCTAATCGCTAGACCGTAATAAGTTGACAGCTCTTGTAATAATTTATTCGTCAATTGTTTACGCTTCGGTGTTTTATCTTTTGATTTTTTAATTTTCCGCCCTTTTAACGTTTTATTTTCCTCTTGGCCGGGGAGAAGGGCCGGGACAGCTGCCTCGCTCCGAACAATACATCTATTGACGGAGCGAGCGGACCGCTCTCTACCTGCTAAGTCGGCTGTAGAAGCAAGAATATTGTGAATATCCTTACGAAAATTTCACAGTATATTCTCGAAATACTATACTATCGAAAAATATTTAAAAAAAATCGATTTTTTGAAAATTCTAGACCACCGGGACCCCTTAACGAGTTTAGAAAAAAACCTACGCGATGAATTCGTGGAGGATCTCTTGAGGAACAAAAAAGATGTGGTGCATTAAAATTGGTTGAAAAATACGGATTATTCTTTGAAAAATCTCCGTGAAAATATGACATCGTAGAATTTTGCATTCATCAGTTTATGATTTTGCAAATCCATCGTTATTAAATTTTTTTTTTGGCTTAATAAGGCATGCTGTAATACAAATTAACCATCGATTCATTTAATTAGTGCATTAAACTTTGCACAAATGTATATTGAAAATTTAGCATTCATTTGACTAGTCTGCATCAGCTATTTTACCTCAAGCAGGGACAATGCGAAATGTGTATTGAGCATATTCCATCTGGCTATGATATTTTAAGCGTTGTTTTAGCCTTTTCCTTATCATTAAATTTTTTTTACAAAATATCAAACTTGATCGTGCTAAAGTATTTACGAAGATTTTGCTCTTCATTTCTATCAACGTTCCCCACTTCGTTGCTGAAACTTGTCTCTTAAAAAAAAAAAAAAAAAAACAGTTCACACGGAATAGTTCGTAGATGAATACAAAGGTACTACTGAATTGTACAATGTTGATAACTTCGATACATTTGTACTTATAGGTAGCTTCGAAAAAATGTGCAATCGTATCGGTTTACGGTACCCATTGCCAGTTAAATGCTCCATCACTATAATCGTTAGTACATATATATACGGATGGAATGGATTGCGCGCAGTGGCAGCTTCGGACACGAGTCATTAACGAATCGACGGGCAGCACTCGATACACCGCGTGATCCTTACCCGGACTCGTAAACTATGCGTTCGTTAACCGTTTCATACAACAATATAAACTTCTCTACACATACACACTAATAATTACGTGTATACACATATATCATAGATATGCTATATATTAAGATTCTTATCTATCATCGTACGTAATATTTTTCTTTCGTCTAATCGGGTTCGACAACCGTGGAAATACAGATTGGAAACAAATATGTTAATAAGTAAAATGCCAAACTGAAGACCAATGTAAAACCAGTTAATCAACTTGTAATATTTATTTATTTTTATAATAATCTCAGCCGAAAACAATTTTTACAATTTTTCTGATTTGTAATCCGTAAATTTTATCTGGCGATTTAATTCATGATATATTATGAAGAGGAAAACATTAGGGCGCTTTGGAGTGTTTTGATCACTATCTTAATGTTATTTAGGCGTCAATACAGCGTCAAACTCTTTTATTTCAAATTTCGAATCTTATTACTTTTTTATGTTGACACTACACTAGAAAATATTAAAGAACAAATGATGTTTACACCACTGCCAAATGTGGTTTTTTCATTCAGGATTTATTTGTTTAAAATAACTGTTCCAGTTTAAATAAAACCAGTTTTGTTTCTGTTAAATATATTTATGATATGCTTGATGAGGAGTAAATCTTGTTTTTCTTGATTCATATGTGAACACACACATGTGTAGACACCTGTGTATATTATTGATAATATTCGTGGACCGTAGTTAAGTATGAAAATGTGGCGAAGTGGCCTCGACAGGGTCAGGGGCGTCAGGTCTCGTATATATGCACGCCCATGCGTACATTTACGCACAGTTATAAATGACGTTTCCGCAAATTGAATTCCGAGAGCAATATCACATGTCCCGAGAGTTTATATGCACTGCAAGAGAATTGTATACAGGGTGGCGCTAATATGAATGTTAGATACATTTTGGAAATTGCGAGAAAACTATCAAGTTGGCAAAAGAAACTCCAATTGTGATTTCTCATTTTTACTTCATTTTAAAGCGTAATGCGAAAAAAAGAAGTTAAAGATTTCGTACAAAATATAGAATTCAAAAAATATTTATTATTTGATTATTCATTTTTTTATTTTATTTAACGTACTGAATCAGAAATCTCCATATAATTCAATGAGTGCAAGACTTCTGTTTTGGTATTAAGACGGATACATGAATAATTCGTATTGTTTCCTTCATTGGTTCAGGAAATGAGTAAATTATCGTATAAACATATTACGAGCGAATACAAGGTTGTAATCGTAATTTGTTCAATAAACCAACAAAGTTTTTCTAAATTTTTGGCAAGTTTCAGATATATCGTTTTAGGACACCTTATATAGACGATAGAGTTAAAGTACAAGTTCACGAAGCACCATGTATGCGTGAAGAACTATAACGAGAATTAATTATCTCGAATCGTAGTTCCCCCGCGTGCGTGATCTATAAATATACAGGCACTTGTATGTATACGAAAATGTAATATTCGCAATTGCGTAATAAAATGTTCTCGTGCGAATTACACAATGCTGCACAGCGAATCGTACGATAAATATTGAATAAGCAATCTTGTGCACACGATCGCGAATTTTTAATCACATTTTCTTTTGAAATCAACATTTTATTATCGTCGCAATAATTTGATCGTTATTCATTTTTTGGTTATGCGATTATGAAAGAAATAAATTGTGAATGAAATTGTTGGAAAATAAAATCAAGTGGTTATTTTAATTGGATTTGTCAATTTCTGGAAACCTGAAAATAATTTTGTAAAATGAGGACAAGGAAAGTTACTTTGGTAAGCAGAGTCGATTCAGAAACATTTTTTTTTTTATGAGTCTGGAAGAATACTCAGTAAAAAATAACTGCCGAAAACTTCGAAACAGAATGGCATTTTGAATTTTAACTTTGTCGCAACACGTGTGTCTCGACGAAAACACGAAGTCTAAAATGCCGCTGGCATTTTTTTCAGCCATGTGTGAAACTACTAAGGGGTCTCCGAAATGTTTTTTCGAGAGAATGTTTACGCAGATTTACTTCTCTAGCATCTTTCTTCCTCTCTCCTTCCGCGCATACAAACGATAAACGCTTTTCGAGCGGTTCGTAGGCGCACGCGCTTCGTTTTTTTTATACAAATATAACGTGGCCCACATGCGGTATCGTTCATATAACATCCGGTACTATCAATAAAGACATCGAATGTGATTTTCGAACTAACGAAAAAAAAGAATTATTTGAAAAATCCAAAAATAAACGTTTTCGTGTAAGAAAGTACCCTTGATTATAAATACTGAAATAATTTAACAGAGAATTGATTGGGTTGATAAAAAATAATTGAAAATAGGACTCAGCCAATTGCATATTCTAAATTACATTCAAAGCTATTTTTTTTTATTAAAAATGGCGCATTATTGCGTATACATTTCCCCTCAGAGAATATTTCCCTCATCAACCTTTCCAATTTACGTTTATGCATTTTTAAACAATACCTTCGGTAAACTAGTGGCTTATGATCGTACATCTTCAAGTATAGATGACATTGGTAGTTTCGAGAATTTCGCCCACTGATTTTAGAGATCCAAGTCCTGGAGATTTGATCTTGGATTAACGTTTAGAGGGATATCTTGCGACGATGATCTTTGTTTTCTCCTGTCCGTGGGAATTTCGCCCACGTTTCGTTCCGTCCTTCCATATACCCATTCCTACATGTAAAGATATGCTTTTTTTCTCATATTTTTCTCGCCTGATGCGTTAAAAAATGCGCCTTCGTTCGAACCTTGCCATTTGCTCTAGGAGAACGAAACTGCAGAGAAGAGAGAGAGAGAGAGAGAGAGAGAGAGGAGGAGAGAGAGAGAGAGAGAGAGGGAGAGAGAGAGAGAGAGAGAGAGAGAGAGAGAGAGAAACGAAGAGGCGAAAAGAGAATTCAAAAGAGAGGAGAAAAAAAATTATGAAAAAATGCGAGAGGAGGTGAAGGCTGGTTAGGGAAAAAGAGTGTGAGTAAGAGAAGAACGCGGACGCGACCGGTACGTGAGTCAGACCAGAGGAACCCAGCGCGAGGTGTATTCTTTACTGGACTTCTTTGCGGTTGGCCTCTGCACCTATATCTTACACATATATCGTACATAACACATGTACATGCATATCTTAAATATAGGCGTATAAATGTATGTGTGTGTACATTGTTTGATCGAGCATGCTCTTCTGATGATTCTGATGTCTGCTGCTGTAGAGATGCATGCACATAGTTTCATAAAGATCAGAAAGGCGTAATTGTCATAATTTTACATGTTTAGTCTGGTGGATCAAAGCTTTTTCATTCTCTTGCAGTCCGGGTATATATTTCCGAAGATGTCGTTTTTTTTTGTGCATGTTGCGTAACCAGTCGATCAATCCTCCGATAGATCGACACACGAGATAGTGAAATACGTACCACGCTGGTCTATTCATCTTTCTCTGTCTTTCGATAAATGAACACAAACGTATAATGGAATTCCTGACCAGGAAATTTCTCGTTGCACCATTGCCAATGACATCGAATTTAGACTTTTATTAATAACCTGACATAATCAGTGTATACCGTTTATGATGAGAAACCACAATGGTGCAACATGTATTTTGACTAAGGCACGTAAGGCTGCGTGAGTCAAACATTTTTGTTTTATAATTACCCATATCTTGAGTATGGATTATTTATCGGATAAGATCGATGGTATTACGAAACTGGGCGGCGGTTAATGATTTTACAATGTTGCAAAAAAAATATCTGCGTTTTTGTATTACGGTGTCCTTAAAATGGCAGCTTTAGTTGACTCTCGTATTCTCAGTATACTTTCTTATTTGCTTTTCTCGAAACTTTATTCCCGTTCGACCATCCATCGCATATATAGTTGCATTCACATTTCATCCCCGTGCATAATTTCTTGTTCAGAAAACTTCATTCGTTCTCGAATACCTTGACCCATCGTATGAATAACGCGCATATATATATGCGTAATAAATATTTTTGGATGTCCATTTGCTTGTACATACGTGTATGCAATAATGTCCATCCAACTGTATTTACTGAGCGGCAAATTGAATGCTCAGCTCTGTCAACTTTTATGCAAATACCCGTGTGAGAGTATATTGTATTGATTCCTTTTGGGCAACGGAGATTTTACCATTCTTTGTAATCACTAGGAAAAAAGATGCAGCAGTAAAGTAACTACGTTCGAAATAAAAAATATTGTCATCGATGCATTTAGATTCTTATCTATACTTTATACAATTGTAAATTCAATATGTCAAGATATATCTCTAGTTTCATTGAGCTAAGCAATCTGAAGAAGAAGAACACTGATTGTAACCTGAAGTAAGCAGAATTTAACATGCAGTCAGGCGATCCAATTTTCTCCGAGTTTTAGAGTCGATAATTGAAGTGAGCGACAAAGTAGACAATGAATTAATGCCATTTTTTACCTTAACCGAATTTTGGTTGAAACTCTCGCCAAGATCGACTCTAGCAGGAAGGAGTTTACTTCCAGGGCAAGCTGCTAGCTGCATTTAGAAGACTTTGAATTCGATTTCCTTTCGTAGATTTATTTTGTGGGCGCCTAACAAAGATTAAAGAGAAGTCGATACACTTCCACAGTAACGTCCGAAAAAAATAGAGAAATGCTAAGATTCAATAAAATATGTTGCATTCCAACGTTACACACTTAACTATAATTTTTTCACTTATGTGCACATATCGTCATACATATTTATACATACATCTGTGCCCAGTTAATTTTGATATTTCAGAATGCAATCTGAATTGGTAAAGCAAGTCCTAAATCACTGTTAATCATAGAGGATTAATCTAACGTGGAATGCTCCATATGTGTCCAGTACATATTCAACCTGTTCAGGCAATCGGTGTCTAATACGATCGTGCGTAATGCCAAAAGCAATATCAGCAGTAGTATATCCCGCGAGTGTCTGTATAGAACAACAGTGGACAAAGGAATTTTCTGGGAGCACGTGCCATGCAATGCCTCGGCAAAGAGATCGTTCGTTGCGTTCACATCTGCAGTTTATTCGTTTTAAACGTATATATACTATAAAGAGCGTATTCGTGAATTGCCTTTTTCGGGCTAGCAAGGATACATGGCGCGCTCGTTTATAAACGTTCGCGCGAAGATCTCCGATTTTCTCACACGCGGCCACGAAAGAAACCTCGTGTATCCTGATATCCGACTACGGGAACCTCGCAGCTCGTTGCTTGTATGCTCTTTCGACATAAATGCTAGCCGAGCGTTCAACGATTAGATGCAATTTTGTGTTTCTTTCTTCGCTTGCCTTTTTTCTACCTCCTTTTTTTTCTTCGTCCTATTATTCTTGTTTTATTGCTTCTTCCGTTCTTGGCCGAAACGAGAAAAGTTTCCACTGCGTTTGCATTACGTATTTCTTGGGTCTATATCTTTTTATATATGTATATGTATATAATAATGGCCATACGTATGTTGGGGGTTCTCCGTTGTGGGGCATTCAAACGGCCCACCAGCAGCAGCACTATTCTTATTCTTGCATGAGTGTCTGTATTGCCACACAACGATATGTGCGGGAAACCGTTAAAAGTCACAACCTCCGACATCTCTCGCACAACGTAATATATACCCGCCGAGAAAGATAAAGAGAAAGAAAACCTGGGGGCCATTGTTACAAGATCCTCGCATCCAGAAGACTCCAGCTGACCGCTGGTCAACCTAGGTTCAATCTTTCTCCCTCCTCTTTCCTTCGGTAGGTTGGTGCCTTTTTCTGTTCCTTCCTTCTTAAAATGCCTAAGATGTAACCGCTCGTTCAACAATTGGTTTTACATCAATTTGTACGACAAATAGCCACAATACTGCGTCGTATGAAAATGCCTCGATGTATAAGACACAATGCCTAAATCAGCCGATGAAAAATGATCGGTGTACCAGTTTGAACCTCGTGTTGTAACAGCGCCACTTGCTATTGACCAAGCGCTTAGAAGTTGGTTGAACCTTTATGGAGTGGTGAAGAATTTTTACGAGAGACTCTGGCTAATTGGACGATTAATTAACGATGGATCTCTCGTATCATCCCTTTTCGTTTTAAAGTTTGGAACTATTAAGAAAATGATTCCAATAGCAGTCGCTAGAGTTCAATTGCCGTATTTTATGGCCTTGTTTGATTTTGAATTAGCTTTTTATATTGAATTAATTTAACAATCAAGACCTCGAACAATTGATTCGTTTTTGGACGAATTATCGTCGTAAATTCTGGGATAATCCTTCGTGTAGAAACAAAATGGAAAAAATATGAACACGTAGGTCGCTTTTTTTTCCAGTCTCTTCCATTGTGTCTTTCGTCTCGTTGATGATCAGAGCTTGCCTGGTCTTACTCGCATGCGGAAATGTTCGCGTGATGGTGCGTTTTAGGTCAAAGGTTGTAGCAAGATGCGAGCGCCAAGAGGCGCCGTGGTCGTCTCTCTGCACCTTTCAAGGAAAACCATCGAAGCGATGGCTTCTCTTCTGACTATATTGCTCTTTTACATGCATCTCTCTCTCTCTCTCTCTCTTTCTCTTTCCATTTTGCCCGCGGATATTCGCGAGAACCAGGAGACTAGTCGTTATGGGCCTGCGTGCTATAAAATATCCTCGTCTGTTCCTTCTGGTCTGGCAGAGAAGCGTCGATTAGACGCGCGTCTTCCATATCCGCGAAGCTGTTAAATATCCTAACTGCTAATATAAGCCATATATATTTAAACAATACATGTTTCTTTTTTTATTTCATTATTTTTTTATATTTATTCTTTAATTTTTTCCTCGTTTCTCGAGATAATACTTCCGCATGAATAAACGCCGTTGTCAGCTGTTCGCTACAGATTGTAAAACTGCGGAATTTCAGTATGATCGGCGATAAATGGAAAGACCAATGGTGCATATTTCAACGCCTTTTTCTCGGGATACTAAAAAAGATATTCTTTCACGAAATGACCGGTCTAAGCTGTGATAAACTTTTTGAATTAACCGACGAATCGCCATGTATGAAACTTTTGAAAAGATTTAAACAATGTTTCTGTAGATGCCACAGACAGTTTTATGTTCCATATATACATTTTTCATCTTCTTCTCTCCTCTCCCTTATTCTCCTTCTATCGTATTCATCGCAATTTTTATATGATATGTATATAGATATACATGCATATCTATGAAAAGTAAAAATGGACGAGTCGAGAAGTCGCTGATGTTCGCGCGTGCGCCTCGCACAGTTCACGTAATACGTGCTTGGTGTTCACGCTACTCTCTTCGTTATTAACACCTCTCTTAAGCTCTCGCTATTAAGTTAATGCACACCTGACGCGAGCATTGTGAATTATAGCGTAACCTATTAGTCATCGCTCGCATGAAGACAAGAGAGAGAGAGAGAGAGAGAGAGAGAGAGAGAGAAAGAGAGGAAAGCTCTCGAAGCCCAGAGTACCAAAGGAAGATCATCTCTCGAGTCGATGCATGATCATGAAGTCTTCGAGAGTCTCTATCACAGTCTTCAAATACACCTATGCAGACTCGCAGCTTATACACTTGACAATTCCGATCACCTTCGAATGGTCTGACCATTCGTGAGAAAAATATATTTTCCCAGCCACCTTTGAGAAATTTCCGTCAATCACTAAAACGGCAAAATTCCAATGATTATTTTTGATCTGTTATTCGGTCAATATTATCTGTATATTTCGGAGGATTATCTAATTGATCAGTGATTCAGGGAACATTTTCGAATCTATAACTACAACAAAAAGGCTCACTAATTAACCTATTCAATTCAACATTATCAATTAGATATTAATTAAAATACGATGGAAATTATTCCTGTCAGACACAATGTTTACCTTGTTCAAAATGAATTTTTATTAACCTGTGAGTAATACTTCAAAGGAATCTCAGGAATCCTGGCTCCCTTGCTCTCTGTCTCAATATGTACAGATACAGATCCGTCCAGTCTTGTGTATCAGCCAGAGGCAACAAAATGCAATGTCTGGACACTTCCTCGCCTCTCGCTTACTACTTCCGTCTCCTCCATTTTAAATATACATATATATATACAGGTATAATCGATAAATATATGCGTATATGTATATATAGGATGACTGATAATCTGGGTTGGGTGGCCTCAAGCTCGCAGGCTATCAGACCCAGTCTGGCCCCATATATACACTATAAACCGTATGTACGATATATAGCTCTAACTATACAAGCGAGCCAGTCGTTAATTCACTGTCTCTCGCGAGTGAAAACCCGTGAGCGGAGCGCGCCTCGAGATCAAAGGATAATATTTCTCACACTCTCCACTGTCTGTACAGTTCAGTACTTACATATATACTATCTATGTATTTCGAACACACATATATATATATATATATGAACACACCGTTTAATCCGCACGCAATACTTTGTTGATGCCAGAAAGAGAAGGAGAGAGAGAGAGAGAGTAAGAGCCAGAGGCAATCGAGCATTCGCGCTGCAACGCGCAAACTGCATCGAGAGTGCATCGACAGCGACCGGACACACGCTCAAGAACCACGAGAAAATCTACACGACGATATCCACGCGTTCCCCACCAGTCTTTCTCTCGTACCGAGCTCATATCGAACACACAAAAGGTCGTAATCCAACAGGATTGAAAACGTTTAGCCACGTGGGTCAAGTTCCTTTTGGTTGCTAGGATATTCACAGATACAAAGCCAATACACGTGCGCAACTCGCTCTCGCTTTGCTGCGATCTGGCACACTTTTGTCATCCTCTCAACGTGTCACATATCTATATATATATTTCTGTTTGTATCCTCGATATGTGCTGCTGTGCCCGATCTTCAACGAGCATTGGGTTAGGCTGATGTTATGCACTTTCCCATCTTGATGCAAAGCCTTTTTCTTTCTTTCTTCAAATCCCTCTGGCCCCGCAACGAGACCCGTAGAACAATCGGACAGCGTACCCTGTGCCTAGTTTCTGGGACACCAGGATTAGAATTCAGAAAAATTTTTACTCGACATCTAATGTATCGCTTGAACTTGCATCTTTTTAAGTCATTATATTGACTCCGTCTTTACCTTCTGTTAGAATAATGTATTTATTGAAACATTCCATATAAACCTGATTAAAATACAAAAAAAATTATCTAGGGTTTATCTTGATATCTTAATTTTTCGGGAAATGGCAGCACTTTCAATGCTGAAGAAAAATACTTCCCCTTCGGAGACCTCCTGATGGTCACAGCTCTATGGCTGAAGAAACCAATTTGCATGGGTTCTTTGTCGTTTTTCGGAATATCTAAATAACTATTTATCAATCGATGAAAACGTGCTTCCCATTGAAAAATATATTCTACTCGTTGCTTGCGGTTGTTTCATTCAGGATGCATTTTCTTCAACGTGCTCACATTTTTACACTGGGCTATGGATGCTTCTCTTTGTCAGATGGACAAGCATGTCTCACGTTTCCACAAAGTGACACGTTGCCAGTCCCGTGGCGGAAGAACACCGCATTGTCCGTCGTTAGACAAAAGGGACCAGAGTGAAATAAAAGTTGGGTGACGTCAAATGTACACACGCATATATGGAGTCAAAGGCAAAGAGAATGACGCGCTACGAGATAAACGGATCACTCCGTAAAAGTTACTTTTGTTTTTTACATATCATATATATATATATTCCTTAGAAGTAGAGTCAGAGAAACCGGAAACGCGCTCGACAGTCTCTTATATTCTCACATCTGGAAGGCAAAGTTACTTATGTTAGTTTACACTGTCCAGAATACAAGAGCATAAATATATACATATATATTTATGTTTATTTATATATATTGGCATGATGAAAGTGCAGTGGTAACATGACGGACAATAAATTGTATGAATATGGCACGATCAGCCGGCAAAATACATCAAAAAACAATTGGATTCCAAGTACAACAATAATAAAATGCAGCACTTTTCGTTCCAGTTTTCAACATCGAACGATATATCGTACAACCATGGGCGATGAATTTAACAGCCTGATTTTATGATGGCTATATATATATATATTAGCACGCGATATTGAGTATAATATTTATACTTGATATTATTTGAACGGGAATGGAATTTAATGATTGAAAAAAATTCAATGTACAAAACAGTCCATGAACGAGCAGCAAAAGTGGAATTCACGAGAATTCTTTTCGTGCGTCGTTTGTAGTCTTTTTTGTGTTTGGTTTTTTTTTTCACTTACATTACAGCATACTCGAGTTTTTTGCTGTTGCGTAATCGGACACTCCGATGAGAACTGCGACGTCCGTGTTATATCATACGTAAGAGTGGGGTGCGTGAAATCATTCTCTTACACGTTCATGTACGAAAGAAAGAGAGAGGAAAAAATGAGAGAAAGAAAAGATACAAAAATCAGCTAAAATAAAAAATATAACGAGACCAAGTGGACGTAACTTATGCGTGAATCTGCAAGAACGATTCTGCGCGATAGTGAACAAAATTTATTTCGCTTACACCTGTCGCGAGGATGCTGAACTTTGTTGTACCTCCCGTGGTTTCTTTGCGCGATAGTCATGCAACGATCTCTCACCATCACATACTTTGTCTCACGTTTGTTTTACACATATTTTCTCCAACGTGTATATCTGTACATAACACACTTGTATTTCAAAATACGCAAGTACCCTCTCGTTGAGATCGCGTCAAGTCATCTCGAATTTTATTCATTTCTTCTCTCTTGATCGCGCGAGACTTTACACCGTTTTATGCGACCATGCATTTAAAGAAAAATCACCCTGATGACATTTCATTCGTAAAAAATAATCAAACGATGAGAAGAAAAATAATCAAACGATGCTTGGATTTCTCTGGCATAGATAACGATCCTGTAAATTGATTCGTGGAAAAGTAATCCTGCAGGAAATTGTTGTGATTTGTGCTGATAAAATTCTAGAATTTACTGTTTTATTATGTAAATAAGAAGGAAAACTTCTGTTGAGAAAACGTGAAGAACCTGCAGGATAAAAACGGTAGAGTAACTGGTCACGAAAGAAAAACCTGTTAAGTTGTGCATGTCTAGCTTGAAAAAATCTATACTGTAATAAAATGGCTTTTAAGTGAAAGAATGTAACTTATTCTAATTTAATCTTCAAAAAATATTATCAATCCTCATTTTCAGAAATAATACTCGTCGAATCTGTCTTACGTAGAACAAAAAATGGTAGATGAACGCGTGGATTCGTTCAAGTGTAGCGAGGTCCGATCATTATTCGCAATCTAAGAAAAACGTGGTCCAACATCACAGTTCGTACGTCCAGCGTCGCACGTATAACGGTATTTTCATAGGGTTGCGATAAGAGTTAGAGCTCTTGGAGTTAGAGGGGAAGAGATCGCACTTATAATGACGACGACTACGACGAAAACACTTTAATGTACCTTACGGAACAAATTCCCGTTTCACCAGCGTCACACTACGATCAGCAGCAGGGGATAATTGATATCGCGGTGATTAGTGGTACGGTCATTTTCCTGCACGACATTCGTTCCAGTCGTACACTTTGCTGCAAATGCACATGTATACCATTTAGCGTTCAAAGATTTGTACGAGACTCATAAAGCTTTCCTAGTTTAGTATAGATATTGTGAAACATTGGAAGAGCTTAATCAATATTAGCAGATTTGCTTGGTTGCATTTGGTGGAGGATTTCCACAGCTTGTAAAAGAGATTCAATTCATTGATGAAAATACTTTAAAATACGATAATATGAACGGATGAGGCTGTGAAAAAAGAATGGAAGAAAAATCAACGGGGGTTTATTGATTAAAATGTAAAACAAGGAAGAACGCGAAAAGATGATGATGCTAAGGAGACAAAGATCTGTTTTTCATGAGATGCACGTGATTAACCACGAATATATGTATATCTATATGTTTCAATGGCCAATGACTGTCAGCCAAAAATTGGTACGGTGTAGTACAAATTCCGTTTATCATATCGTCTCGGGTATTCCGAGTCCTTTGTATACACACGAAGTCTACAATCATCAGACATCTCGCTCGTACGCCCGGTTCTGGAATGCACAGTCATCGATGCCTAATGATTTCTATGACGTATATCAAATCGAAGGCCCAATTTTCTTTCGTCTCTTTCTTTACCATCAGGGGCATGATGCAGCACTGCGATGCTCTCTCCAGGTGGCCACATGGTCCAGATATAATATATTACAAGGGCCATCGAGACTCTCACATGTTTCTCGTCTCGTGCCCGGGCAAACGCGCACCAAGAATATATATCCATTTGACCTACTTCTATGGTCTGAAAGGAATAATCATTGGGTGAGCTTAAATGAAACATACATACATGTATAAACGTTCCAGTGTACTTCGAGACTGACGTGTACATATGTAGTCTCGTCTCTTTCTGATCTTGCGACTCAATTCGACACATACCTATTTGTCACATTGTGGCTCCTCTTTCGACCAGAACAAGCATGAAGATGGGACGAATCATGACATAATAGTAGGGGAGGAGGTTCTGGGTTAGCAAAGATGAGTTGAATAATGTGGCATACACAGCAGCACAGCACAAGCAGGTAAGAAGGGATTTATGATTTTACTTAAATTTTATTTTTTAAAGATCTTCTGTCGAGTGATTGGAAAATATTATATATATTCAAGAAATCCTCCTCTTCAAGAAATTCTTCAAGAAATTTGATCACTCTGATGCAATAAAAGCGTTCATTCGACCGGCATCCTCTTTCCCTAGATTCACTGAGACGACGGAGTAGTGCTGTAAAGTTTTTATATTGAGAGATCGTGTAATGTTGGCGTATATGACAGATGCAGTGGTTAGATTTCATTAAAGTACAGAAGAACCCTATCAAGTGAAATGCTTAAAAACGATAGCTCTATTTCGTCAATCCGTTTTCCATCTCAAACCCTCTTCATCGTCATCCAACGCAGGTCCAGTTTTATAATCCATCTTCTTTTTTTATCGAATTTGTTTTACGCATAATGAGAAAGAGCTTACGGCTGTTATAACATTCCAACCAGATCGGACAATCTCGAGGAGTTTTTTTGTTTCAACGACAACGCCATATTATCAGTTCACCGGTAATGGTACGGCGTCAATAAAAACTCCACTTTCACGTGGATTCGCAACGACGATATCATTAGAGCTGGCAACTCGTCATAAGTTCAATTATATGTATTGCTTGGGTGCGTTGATGGTTGTTTCGTTCTCATTGACAAAGGGGCATACGTCCTTTATGATTGATCGCGTCTGTTGGCCTGTACCTACGTCGTATTCTATCATTATTATTATTTTATTTATCATTGCAACGATGTTATTACAGTATAAGTGAGGCAATGCATCGTAAATATGTACCTCTTCGTAATTAACAAGTGGACACGTAATTAGACCCGAGTTGTTGATATCCGTGACACTCAATTTCTGAGATCCATGTTTTCTAACGCATCTCTATGTTTTTTTATGTAGAACCTGGGGTAAAATATATATCAATACTATGCCCTGTTTCATGATACAGGCTGTCCAAAATGTTGTACCAGATCCGTATGCAAAAGTTAAATCACAAGAACGTGAATTTGACAAGTTCGTTTCCAATTTTTTCTCTGATACAGCAGTCATGAGATATTGATCAATTTAGTCATAACCAATCCGGTGCACGACTAAGGTGGCGTCGGTTCCCCCACTCTGCGCTTAGTTCTCCGCTCACCCGATTGGCTATTACTATTTAATTAATATCTCATCAACGCTGAATCAGAAGGAAAAATGGCTAAGGACTTTTCGATCTAGAATTTTGCGATCTATTTACCCTGTAAACTTGGCGACTTTTAGAATACTCTGTACATGTATATTGCTCGAGAAAGTACATGATGGGGCTCTCAGGGAATCCGTATTACGGTGGAACGTTGCGACAAGGGATAATTGAGATTCGCTTTCAACGTTCGCTGATCGACGACGACCGCTACCATATACAATCTCTATCTTCCTCGCTGGACCTCTGTCACTCCTCTTCTCGGCTTTTATATGCGCACCTCATGCTCGGAAGAGAAACCCGGGCGGACACGGCGACGAATCGATTTATCTTCCACCGCCTTTCACGAATCTCCCACCGTATTCTCCTTTCAGGTATATCTATATGTAACACGTATACGCATCGGACTATGCAATTTTCGCGCACACGTACGGTATCAGAAGAGACAGTGCCCCGGGTTACATAGCTCTCGTCCTCTTGCAAGAGGACGATATGTAATATACACATATATATATATATATATATATAATTTTGTTCTGATGTACAATGCCCAAGGCCGAGAAACTTTCGGCCAGACTCATTTATTTAAACATATGAAATTTTTATTTTTTTATAATTGCCCGAAATTTGAATTCGTTCAAGTTTCAGGGTTAAACTAAAAGGAACTTGACACCGCGGTATTTTTAAACGTTCTTGTAGGGTTCCCCATAGATACTATGAATCGTAACATTTGCATGGCTCGCCCTCTATGACCTTTTTATACGGTCTTATAAGTTACCCCTTATCTCCGTAATTATTTAATCTTAAAAGCCGAAATGATCTACACAAATAGTCGCTACCAACATTTTATAGGAAATATATCATAATCGACGAATAATGCTTCTATATTATTTGAAAATGTCCCACCAAAAACGGTTTTTTGGGTTTTTTAATATGAAAAATGGCTTTTTTTCTATTTTTTCCTGGATCGATCGCAATACGTAAAGAATTCTACTTCTGTGAGGTTCAACTTCGGTTAGAGGCTACATTATTTCACTTTTTTACGTTGTATAAAATTTCAACGGTAAAGTAATTATTTTGCAGTCGATTTAGAATTAAAGATTACAAGATAATTTTTTGTGGTCGAAAAAATATTAACTTTCCAAGCCTAATTTCCTTTCATTTGTTTACAAAGCTCAGAAAATGTGCAGATAAGGAAGAAAACAATCGCTCATCGTCTTATCGTTATCGCGATGCCTCGTAACAATGCAAATCATTTGCTCCGAGAGATGAAGAAGCAAGAGGCACGCACGCGAAATACATGCGCGAAAGGAAAAGCGAAGTTTAAGAGTGGGAGCGCGTCTTATTGGCGAGGGAAGTAAGAGAGAGAAAGAGAGTGAAAGAGGAAAGAGGGGATACATTCGGTGGGGCCTGTTGAGGCTAGAAACAAGTTCCCTTGTAGGTACCCCACTCGCCGGCTCGAGTCGGTCGCGGTAGTAACGATTCGGCCCGTCGCGTGCATTCGTGAGTGTTCGTGTCGGTTCGTGCGACGAGTGTGAGGTTCGTGAGGGCTCGGGCCGGCTTCGTGGGAGCGAGGCCAACCGGTCGGGCGCCGCAGTTCTTCGCGCGACCAGTTGAATTCCCAACGCAGCTAGCGAATGATCGGTGCGCGCTTTTCGTGTTTCAGACTTTTCGCGCTCCCTTTCGCGCGTATCTTCATTTTTGTTAACATGTGTGGGTAAATGTTTTCTCGTGTCAAAATCGAAACGATATTGCTTAAAAAAAAAAATAAATAAAAAAAAAATAACTCGCATCAAAGTTGAGTTAATAGTAATCGACTCATAGAAACAAAATTAATCACGATAGCTTCGCCTAATTTTATTTGTTTTGTTTAAAACGGTAGGAGTGACTTCCTTTTTTACGACGTGATTGTTCCATTAAATAATTCAAGTGGATTTCACGTGACTGTGCGCATTTGTACGTTATTATAGTGTTTTGTAACGTACAGCAAATTAAAAAAGCGCTGAGCCTCGATGTCGTAGATAATAAAAACGCACGGTAAACGAATAATACGAGAAAGAGTAAGAGACGAGAACAGACAAAACCTCGTGTGTGTCGGAGCGAGAGCGAGCTCTTGTGCGTGTTGCTGGTTTGTGCGATGGTGGTTTGCTCCGAACGCCTCAAGGCAAATACCTACCTGGTTCATAGCGCGAAGAATATAGCACCGCGAACACGATTTTACCGTGAGACTCGTTTTTCTCTCTCCAATACGTGTTAAATATCCTTAAAATCCATGCACTTCCAATATATACGCTTTTGTACGCGTTTTCACGAATCTTAAAACCAGTAATGAATCGACGAAATTGAAAACTACGTTTAACTTGGAGCGTTTAAAAACACACATCGACCAAAACAATAACAAAAGTTTATGAGATTTCGTAATTTTGGCGAAATTTCAACAAACTGTTTTTAACACGACTTGACTTTTACATGGTCGGAGAATATCGTGCAACAGGTTGACAGAGGGGAAAAAAAACTCCTGGACAATTTGAGAGGGTTTTTATTTTTAATTCTCGACAGTACGAAACACGCGATTCCCCCAAAAGAGTGTGCGTGCATGTGTTTGTGTGTGTTTGTGTTTGTACGTGTGTGTACACACAAACGAGGTTCCCGGGCCCATCTCTTCGTGTTTACAGAATAAGGCAGCGAGATAAGTAACAGGTGTTTCGCTCGTATATACCGCAAGCAATCGTCTTACCGGGTCTCGCGCGCTGCCACGAAGAGAGAGGAAACATCGCAAGAAAGAGAAAGATAGATAGAGAGAGAGAGAGAGAGAGAGAGAGAGAGAGAGAGAGAGAGAGAGAGAGAGAGAGAGAGAGAGAGAGAGATCGATAAGGATCTTGGTTTGCGCGAAGGTGAGCACGCTCCCGAGCGAGTGGTGTCGAAGGAGTGAAGAAGAGAAGGCAAAAGGTGGAGGAGGAGGAGGAGGAGTAATAAGAATAAGAATCGCGGTGAGTCGAGGACACACTGAACTCTCGTCTCTCGACCTTTGCACCCATCTGCAGACGTTATATCCCCCATACACATTGCACATAACCCATGGGCTGTTGGCTGTGTAGAGACTCGAACGATTTCTGCGTGCATCTCCCGATCTCCACTCTCTATCTTTCACCAGAGGTTTCTCTTAAGATGAACAACGCCAGCCAATACACTTGTACCGAGTAATTTTCCTTCTTTTCGTTCGAAAGATCCTGGAATCACTGTGCAGAGTTGAAGCAAAGTTGCTCGATCGATTTATCGAAGAGAAACGCCGAGAGTTTTGGTCGTACTGAGATTGAGGTCAGGACTGCGGTGGTGAGCTGCGCTAATTGTTTCCCAAAAGAGAAACCGAACGAGAAGAGGTCACAGGCATAACAAAATGCTTGAACCCCAAAAACAATGAAATATGTTTTGTGACGATCGGCTCATGCTTAGATACTCGATACAGTCATTGAGACAACGTAGAATGAGAGCCACTGAATCGAGTTCGCACCCGGCTGACGAAATTTCAATGTCAGTGTCGAACGAATTAACAGGAACAACTTACGACGAGTAAAAGTTCGTGTTGAATCGGCTGTACGTTCAGAAAGAGAGATTAAGTGGAGAAGTAGATTGAAAACGCTACAACCCGGTCGATGATAACCATGTTCGGCACCCTCGTTCAGAGGCTCACCTCACCGGTGACCTCGCCGACCAGCACGAGGCGAAGGTTCAAGTCACCGTCTCGCTGGGAGGTCCAGAGCGATCCTGAGGACGACGCTATCACAGCCCCAGTGAGAAAATCACGGGCTAAGCATTTGCTCGACAAACGCAAGAGCAAGAGCAGAGCAAGAGGTCTAAACGTGGGTGAACCACGGCCGTGCAACGGTGCACCGAACGCCGCTGGATGGCACGACTCAGCTTTTCCACCGCTTCGGGGCACCAAGAGCCTTGGCAGACTCGACGGAATGAAAGAGGTTAGTCGTCGTCATTTTTTTTTTTCTTCTTCCCAGGTAGACTAATGTCAAACGTAAGCAATTGCCGGGGATTATCCTGGCTCGTAAAGGTGCCGAAGTCGAGAAGGGGAGATGATAATTTAATTTTCAATTAACAGATTCTGTTTACTATTTTCAAATAACTGTAGACGAAAGAAGATCCGTGGATAATTCAAGCAACACTATACTTTTTTCCCCAGAAAATATCCAGTATACTTAACCTGTATCGTGTTCCACAAATGCGCTCGTTTGCCCGAACAAAAAAGCTGACCAGACTTCCTTCTCTTCTTGATCGATGGGAATGTAGGAAAAGCATCGAAAGTGATGTCCCAACAGCGAAAACACACTGCCCGGAAATCCCCTGTTCCAAAAGTTTGACCCAAGATCGTTAATTATATCAAAGGTTAGTGTAATACGAGCCCAAAAACGGTCAGTACCAAGAAAATTGTTAGGTCTGGTCCAGACGCCTTTTCCCGTTAGTACCGACTGATAAAATTTTCGGCTCCATTCTACTAAGAAAAAAAAGTCCACTAATGCTGGAACCGTTGACCAAGATTTGTCAATCATTCATGGCCTGTTGGGCTACATTGTTCGAACTACCGTATATCTCTGAGTTAAGAGCCCACAGGGACAAGCAGTTATACGCATAAGGACGAACAAATGAACAGGCAAAATATAATCCGTAGATTTCCGACGATACGTGCATTCCACGAGAAATCAGGGACTTTAAAGAGAATACAAGAGGCGTCGAAATTGTCGACTCATTGGGGTTCTCCTCTGGCGCGTATTAAACTCTCATTCGAACTCGAGCTAACCATGCACAGAACGATGAGGTTGGACCACGACAATGAGGATGAGATAGCGATCCCGTCGCTTTAATCCTCCCGTTGAATCATGATGTCTCTCCTCTTTGCCTCTGTGTTCATGCGCATGCATATATGTATATATATTTGTGTGTGGGTACTGCGAACCCGCACGAAGCTCCCGTGTCTCATCCGACGGCCAGAAAAAAATCTATGTACCACATATATATATATATATATATATACAAACATTTAGTAAACGAGAAAGACTCGTTCCCGGGTTATTTTTCGTTCCAACTTGGTCAGCCGCGAATCTGCACGCTCGCGAGGAGTCTCTCGATAAGATCGAAAACCGTTCTCGCTCGGCGAAGCGAAAATCGAGTTATGGTCAACTGCATACGTATATACGCATAGCCAATCCCCCGAAGCACTCCCGAATTTATTGGTGGCACAATTACGTTTTAACATTCCTTCACGTTGTACGTATAATCTCGACTAGCAGACAAGAAATGTCGGAAGGAATTTGAAAAAAAGAAAGAAAAAAATAAATAAACTCAACAACATCGAATGATACAATCGGCTGGAAACGGTGCGAGTATTCCTCGATCTCGACGACTTATCGTGATGAATTAACTTCATCGCTCGATGGGATTAAAAAAATTGATGCAATTGCGTAATTACCTGCTTGAGGCTGTCATTAATCGCTTTTATGATTGCTGAAGCAATAACAAAAAATAAATCTTTTTTTCAATGTGGAAAACGTTAAATAGTCGTTCTCTCTTCTTCTCCTCCATCTCTTCCTCTTTTTTCTTTTTCTTTCTTTCTCGTGCGTCCTTCGAAAGGTCTGCTTGGAATTTACGTTCTCACTGTGAAAAAAATGCGGGTCAGGTAGTAACATAAAATCCAAGGTTGTGTGCCTAATTTTACTGATACACGTCTCCGGCAATATCCGTCCATCTCTCGCGTGCTCATTTTCTAATGTGTCTGCAATAACCCCTACAAGTGTGTTTAATTGAGTCACCGAAGAGACGTTTGATTGACGTTTGGCAGACTTCTTTTTTTTTCAAACCTCGAATCTTCGGGCTATCATCAATGGTCACTAACAAAATTTAACGTCACTCTGGATAACGGTACGAACGATGTATCGACGAGATAGAAATTGTGTATTGGGAATTGGTCGTCTTAAATCGCTGCTCCAAATCAAACTCCCGCTTTCGTTAGACGGCTTCTCGCTTATTATTGCACCATCATAAAATAATAGAGAAAAAAAATTTGGTGTTATCGAAACTGCTGGTAAAAGCCTCGAGAAACGGTAGCGATGCTGTCAAGACACCCCCACACATTGACTCATTTTATATATCGCACATCTCGAGATAGTAATTTCGCGATTTAAACTTGCTCATATCTGCAATTCAAGAGCTGATCTTCGTGCTTCTTTTTCTCTCCTTTTTCCCTCTTTCTCTTGATCATACGTGTATATATTATATGCATATCCACATACGTACCGTATTCCCTGAGTCTTGACTTTCAAAGTTACGCGCAACTCCGTTAGACCGAGCAAATACATAAAACGACTGACACGTATCTATTTTATGTTTGAGATATTCCACTGATACTAGACCTGTGCTCTGGGCTTTTCACGGTATCCTTTCGCTGTCTCATTATTCAATTCAATTATGAAATATATGAAATTATGGAAAAATTATGGAATATATGAAAATATGCATTTAAATATATTTCATCATTGATCAAATTGTTTAGCTCTATTCCTTTTTATTTATGGAACAATTACTGATGATTTTAAAAAATTTTGTAACGTAGGCGTGATGATTATTTAGGTGCCTTGTGGGCATCGTTCGAATCCACATTTCTTTTCGAAATGTTTGAATATTCTCTTAACAATCGAGGTATGCAACAGAACTAAAACAACAATCTTTTACTCATTTATAATATCGTCGAAAGTGTGTATACATGCGCATCTTTTTTCGTATCACTCTTTTCGATATCACGTGTATAATTATATCTCGTACAAAATTCATTTGGAACGTATTCCCGACGCGTTTACTAACGAGAAGTCATTATTCTTCCAATACTCGAAGAGACTGAGTCTGAGTTAGGTTGTAGTTTGCACGTGGTGCGTGCGGAAAGATTAAAAAACAAACTCACGGGGTGGAAAAAAGGTTGTATGATGGAGTAGAAGGAAGAAAAATGGCTCTCGCGAAGGCGCAGAGATGGGGCGTCGAAAATCGAGGGATGAGGTAGTTAGAGGGTCGAATAAAAAAGAAATATGTTCAAACGTTCATATGGATTTGTTTGTATATTTATGCGCGCGTCGTATAAATAAATAAATAAAAATATATTGGAAATGAGTAAGAGGGAAAAGGAAGGAGGGTAAGAAGTTGCAGTGGGGTGAAATTACTTCATTGTAAATTGCCCTTTGCACCTTTTTTAAATTTTTTTGCATTAAGATACTACTGTAATGAATTTGTGGCTTTGAGATCTTTGCAAAAAAAAAAGAAATAAATAAGAAAAAGAAAAGAGAGAAAGATGCAACACATCCATTAAAAAGTTGACCTTATAAAGGGCCCAGTCCCTAAAGAACCACGTTTTACTGTACGAACTTTCTTTTGAATGTTGAATCTCCAGGAAACCTGCGCGCTCCATCGAATCAATCCTTCACGGTTTCTCTGTTGATCGTGACAGTTTTGAAGAATTTTTTTTCAAACCAATTCAATGAAAATCTCTCCGAAAATTTTATCGCTGGAGTGGGCATTAAAATACTTACATGGTGGAAAGTTCCATATGGGAAAAAGTAACGTAAAACCTTCTATGGAATCCAATCTTCGTACGGAGATAAATTCTCTTAAACGCGAGTAAAAATATTATCCGAAAGCAACAAAAGTTTCTCGAATATATCCGCAATTTATGATTGTTCCCTGAATTACTTTATTGTTAGCGAGATATTTATGCACAATGCGTAGGATTCGGTTTCGTGGTTTGAAAAAAAAAAAGAAAGCAAAAATACAAAATACAAAACCACAACAAAACAAAACCTTACCAGCCAAAAAGCAATGCTAAATTTGAATATAAATATCGCAGACTCCCTGCGAAGTGTGCCCGGACCTCGTTGTCTGGGCTCTCATCTTTATGAGCTCTTCCCTCTTAGAGCTCGGTTGCATCTTCTCTCGGCTTTTCAGCAAGGCGAGAGAACCGTCCGAGCATTGAATTAGGATCGTCTACTTCTTAGTGTGTGCAGTTGCTTTTGCCTGCTTCTGTGTTGGAGAGCTCTCAGCATGCTCTCGTCCAGCAAAGTTTTTCTCTCCTCTTGTACATAAGTTACGATTTTCCTCGCTCGCCGTAATATTTTCGAGATTTTGAAGATTTAAGGGACTTCGCGAAGAATGCACATATTTTTCGCCCTCTAACGAGGAAACAAGAAACATCATCTTGAAGTTCTTTATCACCCTATTTTCGTGACGATTTTTTGTTTCTTTCTTTTTTTTTATTTTTATAAATTATAAATAAAAAAAATATATTGCGCACCCTTCGTTGTTGTATAATTTACATCGCCGCTTCCTTGCTAAGAGCTTGCGTGCACCATGCAACGGTGACTTTTCGTTGAGTGTGGACGTCGTTCTGCAAAAAGAAAAGAAAAAGAAGAATAAAAGAGGATAAATAACGTCCCAACAAACAGGAAGTTCCGGAGACTTTTTGCTTTGGTACTATGTATCACTGTATATATGTACGTCACATCGACGATGATGGAACGGCGAACTGGAGAGGACCCCGTTGTGTTGCACACGGGGATTTGCCCCTTCTCTCTCCTAGAGTCACATTACAGTGTCCCCTCGCTCATAGAAATTACACAGTATGTAATTTCGTCGACCTTTATAATATACACACACACACACATATATATATATATATATAGCTTTTTTGTATCCTCCTCGTTTCGCTTTTGCTCCGCGATCCTCGCTCAATTCGACGGATTGTATAACGGCTCACGGTAAAATGTACACGATCGCAGTCTGACTTTTTTACAATGAGAAAAAAAGGATGCATTGTCACGGTTATGCAATATCGAATGCAAAAATCAGTGATGTATATAAAAATATATATGTTGCTCAGTAAGCAATTACGCAGGATCTCATTAACTCTATTTCGAATTTAATTGACTTTTGTTGCTTTAACTTCTGCTTTCTGCCTGCTCCATTAGGAAAAATTGCTCCCCATATGGCTAAATGACAAACGTCATTTTTGCCAATCATTCGAAAGCTACGAAAAAGCACTTTACTCACGCGATAACAGTTTTCCTTGATTCATCGTCACGAAGAGACTAAATTCTTTGTGTGATTGATTCAAGGAATTCTCGGCTTTGTATGAAACTATTAACCATCATTCGATTCTTGGAAAAGATATATCTTTTTTATCTCTCAACATATAATGATACGTTCAATTTTATGAACGAGCGAGTAAACATCTGATCGTAAACGAAGATCCGATGACACAGATCAAATACTACTCTTTCATTACTACAAAGCATTTATTTTCTTTTTTTTTTATGATTATCAGTGAATCACTTATTATTTAGTTACAAATAAATATTAAATGACGGAAGAAAGGTCTATGTAAGAATATTTCTAATGAAATAGTTGATAATTTGGATAACAGGCTACGCTTCAAAACAGAAATCATAGAAATTAGGAATACCGTTTTATTCATGCCATAAACGAAGTTTGAAAATAATATTCACAGGAATGACTGCGAAAACGATTTAATACAGATTTTTTCGATAGACAAATTTCGATTCCCGAAAATGGTTATCGCGTCATATTTCCCAGTATATCACTTCAGAATAGAATTAGAAAAAAGAAATAAATTTCCAACTATAAATTCGTGGCTGACAAGGCGGAGATAGAGGTCATGGCCTCGTGGTAATGTTACAAGAAACCAGTTGTAACATTCGGCACTTTCAATTTCATAATATTGCTATGGCAACTTTATCTGTTGCTCCATAACGCGCTGCGACCCAGTCAATCGATTTTATCAAAGATCTTGAAACGTCAAATCTTCGATAACTAAAAAAAAAAAACATCGAAATTCTGATGAAAATAATGTTTGAATGGTATTCGTAACTTTCCGGTTCTTATTTTTTTTTTTTTTACTCCAAACTCCGCAGTCCACTGATGCGAATTCTTCGGGAGATATTTCGTGGGCTGCATCAGTAGCCGCAGTTGCAGGACGACTTTGCCAACTTTACGTTTAGAGATCTGTGCAGCTGTGTCTCCCTGGAACTCGCGACAAGTTTCAATGTCCCTCTTCCTTCGATGCAAAAGAAAAGAAAGATTTTTACTTGAGAGTTCGTGTACGCCTATATATCTATATAGAAATTCATGCAGGTACGCAAGGTCGGTAACCTTGGCTTTCTCTGCGATCTCGTCTCCGCGAACGTCGTTGATCTCTACTCTCTTTTGCCTTATATATTTTACTGCCGAGGGTGACACATCGACGCAACTAAACGAGAATGTATATGTTCGTTTTATACACACATATGTGTACACAATATGGATGTACGTATAAAGATGACTATATAGATCTCGTTTGTATCTCGTTCTGACGCAGCATCCGACCAGTTCCGGTTTTCTTCTCATCACCCCGGGCGTTCAGCTGGCTCTCTTCTAATACTGACACACTCGAATGGAGCCATCGGGAGCTCACGAGAGACTTTCGACTCTTTCTTTCTCTTTTCATCTCTTTTTATCGTTTTTTATTCTTACTCTTTCACCGGCTTGGCTCGTCACGATGCTATGAATTGTTAAGCGAAATGACACCTCATTTTTTTCTTCTTTTCTCTCTTTCTAACCTTGATCTCTCTGGTAGAAAACTCATGAGCCCTGATAGACATAATAGGAATTATTTCGATGATTCATTAGCTTTATTAATTTTTTGTTTAATGGAATTCGGCAATCGTTTGTGAAACAGTTACCAATGATATTCAAGAACTATGTAGAGGTTTGTGTAATTGTCCTATGCCTGTGGTTGCTTTATTTTTATGTTGTTTTTACAGACTTTGACCTGGAAGTAAGAAGTCAACTGCCGTAATTAGCATTTCAATTTAAAATGATTTATGTAGACATTTTTTGAGTATTTATGGCGCACATGCTTTGTGGGTACTCGATGAGTATCCTTCGGTGTCAACTTGACAACGGACACTCTTGAACTTTTAATAACTCATTCTAGCCTGGAGCTCGTTGTAAAACTGGTACAGCCTTATTTACACTTTCGTTTCTTCAAAAATAATTTTTTGATGTCCATTCTTTTTTTTAATTATCCTAGGTCACTAAAACAATTAAAAGGTCTCTAGTTCGAGGTATACGACTTTTTCGTCGCCTATTCGAGATTCTCTTGTCAGTAGGTCAAGAGAGAGAGAGAGAGAGAGAGAGAGAGAGAGAGAGAGAGAGAGAGAGAGAGAGAGAGAGACCAGACTTCGAGGTGTAATGGAGAAAGGGATCTTTGAACTAACACGAATTTCCGTCCCTTTTACACTTTCTGTGTCCACAGTATAAAAGTTTATTTCAAAGGCAAACTTCTCTCGAGAAGCCAAAGTTTCTCCTCTCCATTTGACGTTTACGTTGACCCTCGTCGTCGTATTTTCTCAGAGATTTTCTCCTTAGCAATCTCCTCGTTTATCAGAAAATATCTAAATACCCAATTCGAATGCCAACTCAGGAGCGCACGTCTTTTCCACTTTGCTTCGAAAAAAGTACGATGACCAGAAAAATTCTTCATTTTCGTTCTTACATAACGCAGATGCCGAGTATTCCATGAAAGATTACGAGTTTAGAGCTCGTTCTCAGTCTGCCTGTGTGCTTATAAACAAGGACAACGTGTACGCGTGCTTGGTACAGGGAAATTGCGAGCATATGGCCAGCGAAAGAACTCCTCACATATAGAGATTCGCGCGTGCATGTTTATATATATATATATATATATATATATATATATGCGCATGCATATTATATATTATAGAACCGACACTCGAAGATGCAATCGCTAGAACTCCAGTGACTGCACGAAGTAGAATCCGTTGGAGCGGGTCAATGAGATGAGCTCGGATGCGCTCTCTTATTTAATCCAAAGAGAGCGATATATATTATGTATATCCAACTTCCAGCAGCTCTCGATATCCCGTGAATGCTTTATTGGCTATTCATTTGATTTGCAGTAAATGCCTCGTTACGCAATGAGTACTATCGATTTCTGCCGCAGGTAAATCGTCGGCACATCACAAGGTATATGCAAACATACATTACATACGTTCGTATATATTTATATATAAATGTAACGTCCTTGTATTAAACTTTATATATTATGCAAAATATATAACTACAATACTACTATATACGACTCGAAACTTGAGTACATATACATTATAACACTTTTATACTCTATATACGTGTATATTGTATATTTATGTATGCAAAACCAGATATACGTTTTTCGCTTCAACCTCCCACAGTCGTGAATCGATCCATATCTTGACTACTCTGAGAGCTCGAGTCAATCGTCTATTGAATATATCTGTACATCGATGTCTCGAAAATTTAAAGGACGTATCGAGTATCGTTGAGGAAACACTTGACGCCTTTCTGACCTCAACGAACCATATTTATTTATGTATATATATATGTATGTTGAGATGCCGGTTTGTGATGCATCTTGGCCTGCGGCGGTGGTCTATATTCTCTCGATTCATCGTGTATATTTCTGTTGCCATTACAGTCATCTTTCTCTCTCTTTCTCTTTGAATTTTATCTCTTTATCTCGTTCTCTTCTCCCCTTCAATCGTCGCAAATCCAACGGAAATCTGTACCGATCGATCTGCTCTTTCTAGCGATCGTAACGCGACAAGGGTAATTCGAGTTGCATTAATTGAGCCTGTACCACCCAAGTATATGTGTATGTGTATATTATGTTTATATGTTAGATATATTAAATATAAGTAATGCAACGTGGGCAAAGCATCGATGCATATAAGTGCGAACGAATCGTAAATAACGATAATCTTGCGTGTCACGTGTGTTGGTCACACTCGGCGATTACTATCGCATACTATTCGCCTCGGATCCCAGTCAGAAGTATATAACTATAATGATCTGGTATAGAAATGTGGAGAAAAAATGAAAATGGAAAAGCGAAACTGCAAAAAATCGGTCCTTGTGATTAATACCCGGAGCGTGCTATATACGTGTCTAATTCGTTCGAGTACGATGTGTAAGAGTACTGTAGGGTTCATCATTTATTTATTTTTTCATTTCAACATAATTTATCTGTACTATTTCTCTAGCGATGCATAAGATAGTCAGAGATATATTTACTCGAAATTTTTTTGTTTCACGCATACGTGGATTAAATTTTGATTTGATTGGATGATTTTCTTCTTCTTTTTTTTTTACGACTCCTTTGTAAAGTATTCCGCAGAATCTGTACGAAATTTCGGCTCGATGCGTTCTTAGCAATCTTTATTTGCAAACAATGATTTCAAAAATGTGTGCTATGCGAGCAAGCAGGGCATAAAACATTAGTTCGACCAATCCTTTCTAGAATCGACCCTTACTAATATTTATTCGGTATGCATTCTGTGAAATACGTGTGGGTTCATTGACGAACCTTTTATTAGTCCAATCTCTTGGTTGGTTGGTGTCTTTCCTCTCTCTTTACCCCTTTCTTCGCGAGAACGTTTTGATATTCTCCCATGCCGTGTTGAAAAACACGAAACGAATCGAAACGAATGAACTTAACGTGCGCGGTGACCTCTTAGCTATAAAGCCTGCTCGTGCCTGTATAACGAGAGTGGATGCACATGCATGCATGCAAGCAAGCATGGAATCGGAAGAGGCTCTCGGAAGGACAATCTGATAGTAAGAGTAGGAGAGAAAGAGAGGCTTCAGAAGGAAAAAGATACGAAGAGTGACCAGGGCAAAGATATCGAAGCTTCTACTCTCTTTCTTTCTCTCTCTCCCTCTCTCTCTCTCTCTCTCTCTCTCTCTCTCTCTCTTATATATATATATACTCTGAACGATGCTGTGGTCAGAGCACAGCATCGTAGGGTCCACCGGCCTCTTGGGAATGCAGTGTCGGGGTTCCGGTTCTGATTCATTGTCGCGTCATATATCCAGACGCCGGTGCCTCCGTCCTCGTTGTCGTCGTCGTTGTCGCGTGGGCAGCGACCGGCATACTCGATCCATGTTTAAATGTACATACAGATCTTCGTATATATATGCCTATGTATTACGTATTAAAGTATCCGAAGTCCGTAACCACAACGAGGCACGCGAAACTAAATATATGTGCAGGTACCAAGCTGGTTTACCTCGAAATATCGATTTATTTAATAGTCAAAAAATCGTAATTAATTCAACGCGATTAAATTCGAGCAAATTTCAAATCGAGTCTCCTTTCTTGTATCTCGAATTTCTTTCTAATGTAATGATGAAGTTTTAGTGTTTCTCATACATAAAATACAATTTAGAAAAACACAAGAGATAAATGTGAGTAAAAGTAACGAGAGACATGCGTTGAACGGATAGGTAAATTGACGTAAAGTGCGCCATATTTAAATGAGCAGATTGAACTCGCGCGATCGTTGAATGCGTAATAAAGGAATTGTATCAATTCCTGGGTGAATGTAAATGGACAAGGAAACAGTTGCTGATAAAGACAGCAATATGTATACGGTCTATGTGTCTATATATATTTATATATAAATTGGAATGGTGAATATTTCCCGGTGCGGCTTGTTCTGTGTACTTTACAATGGAGATTAATACGAGAACAGGAACAGCTCAGTACGTGTGCGACATTATAAGAATACATTGGGCTACGTCCCAATGCAAGTTTTGCACCGGTATAAACGTATATATATATATATATATATATATATATATAAATAAATTTATAATAGTCGAGGATGAAGAGGAAGTTTGCGTGAGCAAGAGAGAAAATAATGCAATGCAGTCATGAGAACGAAGAAGAAGACGACAACGACGAAGACGACGACGACGACGATCAGAGAAGAGTACGAGAGAAGAGAGGATCAGAAAGATAGGAGGACACATGCATTGCCGAGGTTATAATGTGCCAATGGGTATGCAACGTATTGCGGTGCGAGAGATCGCTCTCTCGTCGCCTTATATCCCATGGAGTCCCCTTAAGGGGTTATCCTAACTCGTTCCCTTTCGCTTACTTATGCATTCGCCGCGTGTACATCTTGTGTGTGTATCTGTGTATGTGTGTGTATCTGTGTATGTGAGAAACATAGAGACAGAGAAGAAGAGATTCTGAAGTGGTGTTACCGATGTATTTTCTCACTCGCTCACAAGAATCTCACGATGGTCCATCGCGGAGAGGAAGTGAATCGTGGCGAGGAAAATAGAAGTTCACACGTACACGCGCATATTATCTTTATGTAGTTGTATTATTGAGAATACGTGTATGTATGTGTATTGAGATTTGCTATTCCAGACGCACAGTTTCCGTACCCTATAATCTATAACGAACAATGTCGCCTGATTACGACTTCGAGAAGGTGGAAGATTCTTTTTTTGCCGTTTTTATTACATTCGTTTGTTCTCTCGCGATATCGCGCGCCTTCCTCCTCGGAGGAAGACAACGGGGATTGAAATTTTCGAGACCCTACGCACTTTATTCAAATATCGAAGCTCGCCAGATTCACTCGTTTAATAAATACAGCAGATGCAATGCGGTTTATATGCATAATTATACGCGAAGCTCTATACGACTCGTGTTGCGCGCACGAACATGGACGCGGGAAGTCTTGCGATCTTAATGGTACCAGAGGGTCCCTTCTTTTTGGATAATTATAAGATTATCAAGTTTTCTTTATCGTTTTCAGAGGATATGGTTGAAGAATAAATAGGAAGCTGTAATGTAGGAGACTCAGGGTAAATGTTGAAAATATTTATTATCAGCTCGTCCGGTTATAACGTCTTGGTGTCGATTCACAACTTGCCTCGATTCACATCTTTGCGTCGTTATCACGCGATTTCTTTCTCTCGGGTTTCGCTTTTTCCGATTCCCTCGTACCCTTGATGCTCAAAAATGGCCCTCTCTTCTTTCTCCTGCATGATGCTGCTTTTATTTCATTCTTTTTCTTACGCCTCCTCTCTTGTTGCTTCTTCTTCTTCTTCTTCTTCTTCTTCTTCTTCTTCTTCTTCTTCTTCTTTATCTTCTTCTTCGTCGTCTTCTCGATCGTCTCCGATGCTGCTCCAAGAGAGAACTTCTCTCGTTTATCCCTCGTATATATATACGTATATAGATTTGGGCACCATGATTTATACCGGAGCAAGAGGATCCTTCAAACCGGCCACAGAAAACATCCACTCGATATTACACTGCAGACTTTAAGCTGGGGATATGGGGGCGTGCGATGGCAGGGCAAGAGAGAAAGAAGAAAGCGATTATAGGAGGATGGATCGCGCTTCAGGAATTTCGGTGATGTCTCTCGTCTTATATATGCATGAAGAGAAAGAGGGACAGAGAGAAAGGGGAGAGAGAGTACCCTTATTTCGAAGCGTAGAAGCGTCAAAAAAATATATAGTTCTCACCCGAAATGACGATACGAAAGATCCAGAGATTATAGCGTTTCGATAGGTTTGAAAGAAAAAATAAATAAAAATTTGTCTCCTATATAAAGCGTTTTGGATGCTCGATCAATCAACCTTTCTCGAGCGTCTCTCGTCGATGACACCATCTTGACGTTTATCCTTTATAGTTTAAGAATCCCTTGTTCCCCAGAGTTCATCCCCAGTATGCATGACGCAGTCGTGAAATATCCATCATTCAAGTGTCAAATTACTCTTGTTTGAATTGACATTACTCAAGATTTGTTTCACTAAGAAAAAAGTCTTCATTCTTGTGTCAGTTAGCAAAAAATGAAAAAGAAAAAGGAAAAGAAACCAGTGGCATCGCAAACGATATCTAAAATCAGGGAAATGGCAGGTTAAAACGCGAGCAAGTTGGAGCGTAGAAGTTGAAGGAGCAGAAAGTGTTCATAAAGGTTACGTTGCATCGTGAGGCATATAATCCGGTTGCACGCTTATTTCACCCTCTTTCCCCGCGTTCTTTCTCGTAAATACTAAACTAATGTACACTCGTCTTGCCTATTAATATTAATATACACACATAGAACAGAGAGACGGAGGGAGAAAATGCTCAGGTATGATTCTCTCGTTTGTTCCCCTCGCGTATATAGAAAATAAACTCCCGTGAGAATTAGCTTGAACGTGGCGCTATACATCGTACTCGTAGTGTATTCACCAACCGGGTAACCCAACGTGCGTTTTGTGCACCCCATATACGTAGTAGGGTTTCGTACACGTGAGAAAGAGAGAATGATCAAGGAGGAAAGAAAAAAGAAGAATGTCGCGTTAATTTGCCACCGTTTCTCGTACACTTGCATTCGTCATAATCATCATCATAACAATTGCACTGATTGCCATCCTTTGTTGTATTTTCCTTTTCACCTTTGTGACCGCGATATATCTTGATAAATTTATTTGCGCAATACGACGAACAAACTTGTGACGCTAATTTCCGTCGAAGGTTCGTAAATGGACATACTTTTGCATCATGTTTTCTTTAGCCGGTGCAGTCGAATCATAAGACAGGCACAGATTCTGCAGTTTCGAAAATACTTGTCAAGAAACGCGGCAGATCTAGAGACGCGGTAGAGTCTTCGCACGCCGGTATATAAATATACATCATGTCCGAAATTCTCTCGACAGATCTCCTTCGAGAAAATGTGTTGCTTCTCTAAATTTACCGTCATGGCCAGGAAAATGAAGCTTTTGGTTCGTCTAATCTAACATCAAGTTCGCTCAACCCTGATTCGAATTCATGAATAAAAATATCTTCGATACAACAAATATTTCGCTTGACAAAAAAATGATTTGCACACCCGTAATTGCTTATTCGGTCTATTCGACATTTTTTTCTGCTATTAGGTACATGTTGAAATTTTAAAAACAAAAACGCTCAATGTTTTTTTTTTCTTTTCTTTTAGGAAATCCGAAATTTATGCACTCAGCAAATAATTATGGCAACATTTTTAGGACACCCTGTAAATGCGTATGTGTACAAAGTTCTCTTGGAAAAGCTTGCACAAATCTGACAGCTGTCCTCCACAGTACCGTGGAGAAACGACAAGCGTTCTTGTACCTACGCTACGAACTATGTAGGGTACTATATGAGCTACCTTCTTTTATAAGGCGTGCTATACAGCAGGGTATCTTAGGGAACCGGCAACCAGAGAGGTGGTATCTTATTAAATGGGGGACCATTGTGCGATCCCCTCGCAAGGGCATCCAGGCACTTCGAGAGGGTAAGAACGACGCACTTACTCACGTTTTCTCTTACCCATGCAATCCCTCGTAGCAGTGCCGAGGAGTTCTCTAACACTTTGTCGTGGACATGACTGCTACACATGCTCCCGACACTAGAAAAACCCTTTACCCTCCGACTATTCGTATTTAGGCTTAAATTTAGTTCGTAGCATTTTTTCGTTAAATAAAATTAATTTGTGTGGGACATTTGAGCTAAATTTTTGTTTGGCTTTGCTCACATGATATTAGCTGCGTTTCATCGGTAAGAAACTTTAGAAAAATCGCCATCGTCTTCGCGAAATGGAGAGGCGTTCGATCGGCGACCGGTCTGTCGTCTTGTTTTTTTTCTTTTTTTCTCTCTCACTCTTTCTTTTTGCGGAGCAGCACACATCAGTTCGCGAGTGCGACATCATCGACCAGAAAGTCTTCACAACACGAAACTCACAAACATACATACACGCACACTTTTATGTACACACACGTATATCCGATCGAACGATTCACGACGCGTATTTTCTCGATCGCCTGAGGGGGCAGGTGGACGTGTGTATGAGGAGGTACAACACACTCCTCAGTTTATCCTGTATTTGCACGTCGGAGAAAACTTGCAACCGTCCACGCACAGCATCTTTTCTCTCCACACGTGTTATTTTTCATTATTGCAACGCGCTTTCTTCGTCTTCTTTTTTTCTGTTTTTTCTCCCTTTCCCTTCTCCATCTCCCTCTCTCTCTTTCGTTCATTTCCCCGCAGGCACAGTGTATTCTCCGGGTAAGTGCGTGCCGGGAACGAGCGAAGCTAAAGCAGAGACTCAATCCTCTTTCTCTCTCTCCCTCTTTTTTCTCAGCTCGTTCGTTATATCGAGAGAAATTCACACGACGACAATGGCCTCTCGTCGTTCTACAAAATTATAGTTCTAGAACCCTATATAGATCTATATATATGTATGCATACTTATATGTCGGCGTAGTGAGTAGCAATTACTCTTTCTTCGTCTTTTATGCATGTACACACAAACACACAAATGCATTTATATACACCGTCTTGCGAATTACGCTGACGGTACATTGGACTCTCAAAAATTAATCTTACGGTTTCACTTAAATGAGATACACGTACTCGAATATGAAGACACGAGGAATCATTTACTGACAACTGTCATTGTCAAAATAATTAATATTATTTTCGCCACAAGTTTTTACTGATTCTCCCCCCCCCCCCCCCCGCCCCATCCAGTTATTAGAAATACCTCAAAGAATTTTGTAGTCTGCTCTAAATAAGATGTTTGATCACTTTTATAACATTTTTCGTCTTCTTCACTCTCTGTCATTAGACTCTATGCTTGAATGTATTAAGGCGAGGGACAGGCACACGCGTTCTTATCTACATGAATAAATATATATGCAGATCAAATGGTCATTGAGAAAAGGGTGCACCTTCATGTTGCCTTGCTTTTTAAATCCCGCTGGGTACGCCCTTTTATTTATCAGCAATCGAGATATGTATATGCGTATATAAAAGGGAAATAAAATATTGAATATGCATGGAGCACATGAGTCGTGTATGTTCTAGGAGAGTATGTATTATAGAGTATATGAGTTGATCGCCTCTTCTAAATATATATGAAGCTTTCCACGGCAAATCGACCACTTTTGAAATTCGCATTTTTTATTGTGTTGATTTTTTTTCTCTAATGGAGCTCACCGAAAGGAACTATTCTGATTTTTTTCAAATTTTTATCTTAACACGTTAATCGAAAACGAATTTTCGAAAAATTTTCCAATATTTTTCTTCAAATATCAATAACTCTCTCAAAAATGCAGTAAACCGAACGGATGAGGGGTCAAAATTTTAGTTTCAAAACGTACTTTCATATGAGAATATGTAGGAATTCATCAAAATATTACATACAACAATTTTTCAAATTATAAGCGAGAAACGTTATTTTCCACAGTGTTGGCCCCCTTCGATTTTGCTCCTTGAATTTTCATCTAAAACTATCATTTTTTAATGACTTTTGAGCCTAATTTGTTGATGGGGAAATCGTTCGTTGTATTTTTTATAAATAAATGGATAAGGGGGTCAAATTTTTCGTTTTGATAGGTGCTTTAGTTTAAAAATATGTCAACAATTATTTAAAGATTACATAAATCAATTTTTTAATTATAAGCAAGAAATGTTTTTTCCTGCAGTTGATTTTGATTTTGCTGTTCAATTTTTATTGGAAACTATTATTCATTTAATGCATTTTAAGACTAGTATGATATGGTGGGGAAATATTAGTCTAATCAACAACAAAAATCTTTAATAAAATTAACAATTTGACAAATAGAACTAGCTATTTTCTCACGTTTGTATTTAGCTTACAATTCATTAAATGAATCATGCTTCCGTATAAACATTAAAGAAACAAATTAATTAGTACAAACGCTATGAAAAAAGGAGGTGATGTAAATTTGGAATAATTTTTTACATATTTTTAAACAAAAGTACATTTCAGAACAAAAATTTTAACCCCCTAGAGGATTCGCTTTGTTCGATTTTTCAGGGAGTTATAGATAATTGATTGTAAAAAAATGCTGTATTTCAATTATAAAAATACACAACGGACGATTTCCCCACAATCGCACTAGGCTTAAAATTCCTCAATAAAATAATAGTTTTTTATAAAAAAATAACAGCAAAATCGAAAGGGGGCTAACTACGTGGGAAAAAACATTTAATGCTTAGAATTCAAAAAATTCATTCATCTAATGTTTTGATAATTTTCTGCATATTTTTAAACGAAAGTACGTTTCAAAACTAAAATTTCGACCCTTTATCCATTTGGTTTACTGCATTTTTGAGAGAATTATTGATATTTGAAGAAAAAAATCGGAAATTTTTTCAAAAATTCGTTTCCGATGAACGGGTTGAGATAAAAATTTGAAAAAAACCAGACGAGTTCCTTTCAATGAGCTCTATTAGAGAAAAAAAAATCAAAACAATAAAAAATGCAAATTTCAAAAGTGACCAATTTGGCGTAGAATGCTCCATATATATGCATATATACATTTACCTCCTGGCATTAATCTCCCGCGCTCGACTTTTATTCAATCTATCGGCTGGTGCATCCCGGTCATTATCCCGCTGCAGACTCATTTCCATCTCTTTCTCTCTCGTTCGTTTCTTACTTTTTTCTGTCTCTGTACGTTATTTTCTATTTTTTCAAAGCTTCGTCCTCGTGCGGCGCTTAGAGCCGCGATCTTTCGTCTTTCTATAAATTTTTAAAAGCTTCCTAACCAATACGAGCCAAGGAAAATGCACGTACCTATTACACGGCCACATGCGTACTCTCTAACACCTTCGACCCGATTGGCTCTTAATTACGTCGTTACCAGCAACCATGGATCAGGCAGAACCTCGAGTACGTAAATATCCGCAATTTATTACGTTCGTAAGATTTTTTTAATCCAAAGTTATTTGATAATCAAGGTCGCGAGGATTAAGAGACATAAAAAAAAGATGATAATATTGATGGATATTCTTAATGATGTTCACCAGTAGGTCAGTTCTTTCTATTCTTGACTTCGAAGGAAGAGAATTTCATGTGTCTATCTTTTTTAGATAGAATATTTTGGTACCGCTTGATTTAACGAGGTTAAATTAATTCGAATGTATTTTCAAATTAAATTGAAATTACGTGTAAAGGAAAAACTCAATGGGGAATGGTGGGAAAACAAATTATAGTTAATTCTTTGTTGCATCAATTTGACGTTCTCGTCGTTACGAATTTTATCCAATTTAAACAAATTTCACTTCCACGCCAAATAGACTTTAATTCAAAGCAATAATTTTATTTTTCTCGTTTCACCCATTCATACGTCATCCACCAATGAATATATATGTATAGGTCATCTGTATACGCGTAGGTGTATAAATATAATATACAGTAGATATATATAGAGTGCGCACAACGACGATCGCGACAAGGCTTTCAATTATTCGGGCGGACGTTCCACTTAGGCGATTCGGATAAACGCACGTCCGCAGGCCTACTTTCCTTTCGTTTAAACTTTTACGTACCTGCGCGTACATGTATGTACATTTTTTTTTTATGTACCACATGAGTTTCCTCGATTCTCGGACTCTCATATTAATGACCGTGCGACACGGACTTTCATCGGGTCAAATCGAACACGAAGCAAAGTACTAACCGCGTTATATTACAGCCATTAAACGATTCCTTCATCCTTTGTATTTTGACCTGATTTTTTTTCCCCTATTGCCTTATTATTTGTTGTCGATTTCCGTATCTTGTGTAACTTACGTGGAATAAAAAACTTGTATACTTGTTTATTCGCAATTTAAGTTATGCAAATCTTATTCAACTGCAGATGCTGATCGTTCGATTTCATAACAAAACGGATCGAATCGTTGCGGGAAGTCAATATGACGTGCATATTTGATTTTATATTTCTTCTCCAAGACTTTGTGCTTGTATATTCACTAGTTTAACTCTGTTTATCCAACCCATTTTCAGGATTTTTTAGGGCTCCTTCCTTTTGTACAGATCTCATTGCGTTTAACAAACATTTAATCATTTTTGACGAAAAAAAAAAAACAGCGGAGAGAAATATATTTCAAAATTGAGATATCCGAAAAAATATTCGTTGAAATGAATGAAAATACTGGAAAATAAATTGGATCAATATTCAGAATGAAATATTAATATCAGTTATCATGAGATTTGCCAAAGCAAATAAGAATTCCCTTGAACATGAGTTTGTATATATTTATTAGGTGTATTTACTTTTTTATTTATTATTAAATATATTTTATTTATTATTATTAAACATATTTTATTAATTATTATTTAAATATAATATTTAATATAATTAAATATTTAAATATTTAAATATAATATTTAAATATAATTAAATATATTTAAATATTATTATTAAATATATTTTATTTATTATTAAATATTATTAAATATATTGTATATATTTATTATATATTATATATCATATATATATAATATTATATTATTATTATTATTATATATTATTATATATTATATAATATTAATATATATTATATATTATATATTTTATTTATTATTAAATATTATTAAATATATTGTATAGATTTATTAGGTGTACTTAATTTTTACCATCTTTTTATAAAATTTATCTAATATTATAATATTATAAAATATAATGTTATATATATATAATATTATAAAATATACAAAGCAACATTAATCTTCGAAATATTGTCCACTGTTTTCGATGACCTTTCTCCATCTGTCAAGCAACATACGGATGCCATTTCGAAAGAAATGAGGTTTCGAGGCAATAAATTCATCGATGATCGGTAAAAACTAAGTTATACACCTAATATTATTGAAACGATGCAAACGGGGATACAGGGTTAACTTTCCTTATTTTCTCACGGTTGATTTTGATAACACATATGCGACGAGGCTGCATAACGTTGCTAGGATTTTGCACTCATGAGTCCCGGAGAGGAGGTCGCGAGCGAAACTGATGAGCATCTTTTATACATTTGCTCCCACAGTCCGCACTTAACTCATATCTTTTCACTCTTTCTCTTTTGTACCTATACGCACACAAACACATAGAAAAATGCATAAGTACAATACATATGTATGTTCATTATATATCTATATATTAACCGTTAGCTACGGTGGAGTTTCTCGTTGGTTATATATATATACGTTATCCATGAACGTGAGAGGTTGTAATCCCGTTCGTTTTGATTTTCGTTTATTATGTTAACTCACAACTATATATACGTACGTTATGCATATGGTCAAACTGCCACCGATGACCTCGCTGTGGAATGCATAATGCACCAACTAAATATATATAACTCAAGACAATAATCCGAGCTTTAAAAATAATGCTCGTGCACGAGCCCTTCGAGTATTCGGGTTAAATATGAAAAATTATCCATTCAATCTTTTCTGCTGCAAGGAATTTTCGAGGTCACGTGCTCGTTTTTACAGTACATTAAAAAGCCTTAAATCGTCGTGGCCTGTTATGATCGAAAAATGGTATGAATAAATGTTTAATCCGTCAATTAATTTCGTTGCTACCTTTTGAAAAGTTCATCTTTGTCAGAGAATTTCGGTGGCGACAGGCCTGTGGGATTTAAAACCGGTATGGAATTTTTTCACTGCTCGAGAAACACTCGCGGTTTTTATCAATGGATTCGGTAAAAATAAAAAAATAAAAAGCAGAATATCTTCGCCCTTTTTGAGGCTTAACAATCGAGATTTGTGGACCAAGTTCTCGCAGACAAACAACCGTAAATTTCACACTTTTGACGCCTGAAACGTTTCGAGTTACATCTCCATTGTTTATTAGAAATTTGTAGAGAGGCGAAACTCGCGACTATCGTAGGAACAAAAGCACGAACGGACAGGGAGAACAGACCGGAAGGAGTCACGGGCACAGGATGCGAGTGCGTCGTGCGGGCGGCATTGTGCGTACCGGAACTGTGGGAAAACTTCCACACTCGCCGTTAACGAACATCTAATATATGCCTACCTTTTTTTGTAAATATTACTATAAACGTATACATTTACTACGATTTACTAGAGTGTAGATGAAGATGAGTCGTCCACATATTTATGAATATTCCACGCTGTTATGCATCTAAAAAACACGTACTCGGTGTCCCAAAATTCGAGTATCAGAGCTTCGTAAAATTGTAGAAAATCGTGATTAATTAAAGAAAAAGTTCTTTGGTGATTCGCCCATTTTCGCATCCTTTTTCGAGAAAATCGTACTAATTCAAAAAACATAATTGTTAAAATTCTCGCAATATGATTTGAGATGAAATTTTTGGAGTAAGACACTATCGAAAAGGAGTGGATTATTATTCGCGACAAGATAGAGAATAATATTTTTTGTTCGGACTATTAAAAATCATCGGAAATTTAATTTCCTTGCCGCTTTCGATTTCGGATAATTTTATCCAATTTCTAAGGGATATTTTTTGGACACCCTGTGAATGATCTAACTGCTCAAGTTGGAGCAACACAGCTTTATGGTGATCTTGCCTCTTTATGCGAAAGGAGAAAAAAATTGCAATTGCGTGATAGCACACCCGGCTAGGATGTACTGATTAATTAGTCCACGCTCTATCGCAACGTATATAGGTACACAAGACTCGCTTATATACATGCCATAAAGCTAAAGCGAGTAGATGACTATTAAGATGTAAACGCACGCTGCCAATGTATACAATATGCTAATTCATTTTTTTTCTATAATCTAATACATTTCATTGTTCATTGAAGCCCACGCTTTGTCGCAAGAGGCTTAACGGCGATTCAAGAATCATAATCGACTTCGTTATTATCCCCTCTTTGCCTTTGTCATTATTTTTTCTTTTTTTTTTTTTTTAGAAAACTGGTGCTATTTCTGTACGTACTTTAATGCGAATACTTTGAAGAAATACAATTTTGTACAAAAACACAGTTAAGACATATTGTTAGTGGGTCATTTTTGCTGAATATGCTTTTTCAATAACAATTCTTTTTTTATTCTCATTTTAATTGCCATTTTTTTTAAATCTCCAATAGAAATTCCTCTGTTCAGTTAGAAATCACGGAAAAACATTGCCGTAACACACTGGACAGTGGAAATGATAATTAAACTACGCATAAAGATTTTTATTGAAAAAAATACGTCACTTTATTTTCACATTTTGCACACTGAGAAAAAAAATTTGTTCAACGAACGTAATCCATTTTGTTGGACGAAAAACTCGTGGATCAAACAATGTTTTTGTTGAATGGCAAATGATTTAGTTTATTCAACTAAATTATGAAAATTTCTTGTAAATGAATCAACGGAATCACCGGAGCCAAATGATTTTGTTCGAACAACTGGTACGATTTATTCGCTTACACATACTTTTTAGTTGCTTTAATAAAATATTTGTTTGAATCTCAGTTATCAAATTGATTGAACGGTAATCGTTAGGATGAATAAATGAATTAGTTTATTTGGATGATATTTTGTTACATTAACATTAATTTGTTTGGCTGCACCAAAGTTTTGTTGGTTCGGCCAATAACTTGTTCCTTTTTTACAAGCAATAAACTAAAAAGTTGGCCAACTAGCCTCGGTCTCCCCACTGAGAAAAAAAAATTGTTCATCAAACTAATTCCATTTTGTTGGATGAAAAATTGGTGGATCCAACAATTTTTTTGTTGAATGGCGAATGATTTAGTTTATTGAACTAAATCACGAAAATTTCTCGTAGATGAATCAACTAAAAAATCACCGGAGCCAAATGATTTTGTACAAACAACTGGTACCATTTATTTGCTTACGCATACTTTTTAGTTGCTTTAATAAAATATTTGTTTGAATCTCAATTACCAAATTGACTAAACGGCAGTCGTTAGAACGGATAAATGAATTAGTTTATTTGGATGATATTTTGTTGCATTAACATTAATTTGTTTGGCTGCGCCAAAGTTTTGTTGGTTCGGCCAATAACTTGTTTCAGCATTCACAAATTATTTTGACTTATCTCAAAAATATTTTGTTGCCCGTATCGAACTAAATATTTTGATTGAGAGAAACGAAATTTGTTTCGGTCAATAAAATTTTGTTCTCAGTGCACTATCTCAAATAATTATTCAAGATTTTTTATGAAATACTAAGTGGGTTATTTAATCGGTTTTTTGAAAATCCGTTTTTGTGTCAATCAACCCCAGTGTCGGGGTAAGTTGACTCAAGGTATGGGGCAAGTTGACTATAGTACGATGTTTACCTGATAATTACTACAATTAATAAATTAATTAAGGCAATTAATTGTACCTGATAATCACTACGAATTAATAAAATAACTGATGGTTACCAAAATTATTTATTAAAATAATTCAAAAAATGAACACAAATGTTTACATGAATGAAATTAAAGGTTATTTTTGGTGATAATTGTGGAAAGAAAGGATTATTTAATTCTCTTCACCAGTTTCCTCGTCGTCGTAATCAGAATTGCAGTTTACACATGTGTCAACCCACCCCATGTCAATGTTGGCCTACTTACCCCGCCCCGTTTTTCTATAAACAAAACGCCTTCCACGCGAATTATAATAATAATTGAAAAAAATCATTACGCAAAATTATAGTTCAATATATCTACTTTTATATAGTGGACAATTGTAACAATTGGAAAAATGTCTGAGACAAGAAGAGATAGAAAAGATCAACGAAAAAATTTACTTTGATACCTGGATTTTCGAAAATCTTTTACTGCTCCTAAACGACGTGTCGCTCCGACATATTAAGACACACGAATGAGCGAAAGGTTACAATGAACATAGCAACAAACGCGCGTACGTTTACATTATGTGGTTTGGATGTTATTGTGAGTTAGTCAACTTACCCCGTTAGCCAACCAGCCCCGGTCTCCCCTAATCATGAGAGTTTTGTAAATGCGATAATTTTTTTAGTATAAAATACAAACGAAACTCGTAATATAGAGAAATAAATGAAGGTTGATATACAGATTTTAGGGACCGCCTAGATTCTGGTGACTTTTCTTATCTCGTTCGATCGCCTTTAGTCAAAACCTCCATGGAATATATGTTAGCGCAATAAACTTTAACGCCGTCATGCTTCGAGAGTGACGATGGCCATTACTCGGCTTCGAACAATCGGAATTATGAGAGAGATCCGAGAAAGAGAACGAGAACGCTTGACTCCAGTTGGCATGGCGTGCACTAGTTGTACTATTATATTTATCATAGTTGTTATTTCTACTACTTGGTGGTGGGAATTAGAACGTTATTTCAATTGCAGTTATATTACGCCAGATAAAAAAAAAAAGATTAAGTAATCTCGATATATTTTTCGTATTTCAAAATCTCACAACGGGATCGTTCTATGAGCGATCGAGATGAAATTACCGAATTAAACGTTTCCGAATGTGTTACGTAGAAATACCGAAGTATCTTATAGAAATACGTATATATATTTATATGAAATTCCAGCAACGCCCTGAAACTCGTTTGAATAATTATCAAACTTTCGCATGTATTTTTTACTCAATCGTCGTTCCGATAAAAGTATTATTGAATTTCATGTGGAATCATTTTTCTATTAGAAAAGAAATTTATTATATATTAATAAACCGTATGCGTAATATTTCGATCGGAAAATCAATTTTATCATGCTAATTCTCGTTCAGTACAAATATGCATATAATTAATACTTGATGGCTTTATTATTGTCCAGAAGGTCCCATGCATGAGGCGATGCACTTAATTGTTAACTACATAGTTGAGTTTGTGTGTGTAACAGAAAAAAACTATATATACGCGTGCACGTTTGATACACGTGGGAACAAAGAAAGGGAGGAGAGAGTTGAATTGCTAATTAGTAGGGAACGTTCGAGAATTGTTGCCAGAGCCAACCGCGATTCTCTATTGTTCCTCCTCCTCCTCCTCCTCCTCTCCATCCAATTTTACTCTGTGTTGTACACGAGGGCCTTAATACTCGCGTATGTAACGGAAAAAAATTTACCTTTCTCACTCTGTTACACGTGTCGCGTAATCGGCGCGCCTTGGGAAAAACTGCGTGATGATTCTGCATCGAGAAATTTCGTTTTAAAAAGAAAGGCACAATACACAATCACTCGATTTGTGTGGGAAGAAATACGAAGGAAAGAGAACGCTTTCTATTCGCGTTTTTTTTTTTTTTTTTTTTTCGATGAATCGACCTTAAATTCGAAACATTTTTCGTTTTTCTATCGGCGAATATTGATGAAAATTATGACACAAAAATATCGATGCACATCCTAAGACGATTTATTGAGGTGTAGAAAAACTATTAAAGAACTTTGGTACATTCGTACGTCATCGGATAATTGGCCAAAACTTTCGTGAGTCAACGCCCACATTTGGAAGAATCTTCTATCTGATAAATTAGAAACTATCAGACGAAATTATAACTTGGAACCTCGAGCACTCATTTTTATATTATCATTATTGTTTTATACCTTAATTGTGGCTCTTTGGTTATACGTCCAATCTTTTTAGAACCCACTCTGTATTAGAAATTTTCTGATGGACCTCGATTAATGGTCCATTGACCTTTGCTAAATTTATGCATCCGAAACGCCCACTCCATTTGCGCCATTTTTTTTACACATGTCAGCCTAATAAAATATATTTATGATTGCTACTTAATAACTGATGGAATATATTCTTTAGTCGCGTAATAACATTTTTAATTACTGGTTACACTGATTACTCATGACAATACAATTATCGCATTTTAGAGATTCTTGTTAACAAGTTGAAACGGCTTATTTCGTGATTGTTGAAATTTTAATTCCTTGTGTGTACTTTAAGAGGCTATAATTAAACATAAATTGGCATTAACGCTTCCTTTGACTTTATTCAAAGAGAAATATTATTCATTTTAATACCTGAATTATTTTAGAAGCAGAACATTTTGATGTTTTCTAATCAATTGTATAAAGTTTGAGTACTTCGAACGGATGGAGCTGGAAGAAATATTTGAAAAAATCGTTGAACTATGAATCGAACGGTGGAATTTTCTATTATGAATTACGTATGTATATAATTTAAATTAGGAAGATCCGTTAAGCAATTGTGCACTGGCGCCGTCCCGTTTGAAAAAAAAAAATTGCGAGTCTAGTAAGTTTCGTATCGACGAAGCGTTGACGCTAATTTATGCGTATGCTGATTGATTGTTAACTGGCCTATAGGGAATGTAAAAACATCCGCTTTGAATTCAAGTCGCATACGCCGGCAATGTATCGACCGCAGAATTCGCTAATTGGGTCGTATTTCCTGAATCTTTCATTTCAAAAAGAGTTTCCACTTCTTCGTATATCTTATTTCTTCTTTGCAGTACATTTTTTCTCTCTTTTCTGGTTTTCGGGTATTGACGAGTGATATTGCGATTGATCGAATCGAGAAACAGTATCGAATTTGATGTCCTCCTTCTTTTTCTCTCCCTCTCTCTTTCTTCAACAACGCTTCGAAAAGTCGACAAATCGCGGGTGAAAGAAAAATAATTTCCTCACCGGGAGATTCGCGTTCTTTACGACACCCGCGGGAGTTTTCTCCCGAACAAACAGTTCGCATCTCCACGTGCCTTCGACGAGCGAGTGAAATATTTGGTGGCTCTCGTCACGGTGTACCGTTATCTCTTGAGAGCATGTTCACTTCGAGCCGAAAGAGATCTCGCGCCCAACACCGAGAAGAATCGCGAATCAGTCGCGGCGATGTCGCGAATTTCGCCAACGAACTCAATTCCATACCCATAATGTTTATCCCAGGATGCAGCCGCTAATTTTCATCACGAGTCTCAAGCCACTTGCCTCGAGAATCATCAATTCATTCAATAATTGATAACTCCTTTAAAATTCTTATTAAAAACATATAAAAAATAAAAGTTGATGCTCAAAATGTTTATAGATGTGGAAAACCCGTATGAACTAAAAGTCCCTCATTTATTGCACGAATAAAAAACAGCGTAAAAATGAGAAGAAGAATATTTTTTATTGTCGAGAAAAATTGTAACTACTTGACTTTATTTTTTAATATCCTTCTGTACCGTCAAAATTAACGTCCCAATTTTCGTTTTAAAGTTGTAAAAACTTGTCTTTTTATCGCGAATAACGACACAATGAGGCACGGTAGATCCTGTTATATGATCGTCCGAGATAAAAGTCCGGGGAACCGGGAGATGCTGGACACGAGAGAGTTGCGCGAGAAAATTCCTTTTCCTTCATCTTTCTTATTTGTACGCCATTTCTCTTTCTCTCTCGTTTTCACGTTGCTGATCTCTCTCCGTTATGGTTCTACTTTTGCGATCTTCTACTTCAGCATCTTTGGCGTTATTACTTCTTCGGCAATTTGAAACGTTTTCGAGATAACAACAACGATCTTTCGTTGCTGCAAATACTACTGTACTTTATGTAGATGGAATACATTGTTGAATCGGTGGACCAATGATGAAAGGGAGTCGAAGATATAACCTCGCAAGCTCTAGATCCGCCTTTTTAAATTTAAACAACATATATCTAATATATATATATATATTTCATCGTACGAATATGTACAGCGTTTTCCTATAAGTTTGAGAGCTCGAGCTCGGCGGTTATAGGCAATATTACGAGCAACCGCGAGTAGCAAACGCTCCAGAGCTTGTATAAGATGCACCAAGAAATGCAACTTTACCAGGGTTATGTACGCCACACTACGGAGGCTCCCCGTATTTCGTTTTTCTTCTGTTTCCGCTCCAGATACAGGCAGCCAGGCCGTATAGTCCTGGTTTTGCCACCCATTATGGGCTCGTGTCGGGGCGCTGGTCGTGCTCGATGTACTTCTCGTTGCCCGCGTGTGCAATGAACGAGCTCTGGTGGTCGAGCTGCGGTCGCCTCCGCACACAAAGTGTGCACCTCGACGTTGTAAACCTAAGATGGATAAGTCCGAGACAGCAGCTTTGAAACTTTGCTTCATGCTCCGAGAATCATCGAGCAAAAGCTTGAAAATTACAAAATAAAAAAAGAGCTTTACTTTAATATGCTTTTTTATTGGAATTTCAATTCGAATAATAAAATTCAAAGATTTTGATTCAGTTTAATTTAAATGTGTGTATTCGTGCATGTGTCTCTGTACACGTGGTCGTAAATCGTTAGGTACCGAGCGATCTTTTTTTTTTTTCGCGCGTAATTCTTCCGGTGTTATAAAATCGCGAATTTTTTTTGCCTCCTCGTTGTTACGTGCATTGCGAAATATCCCATACTTTACACGTGCTCTTCAACAAGCGGAGAAATAAAAGTGTATGAGCCGTAGAAATGCATGAATGAGTTTACAGGTAGATGTGAAAAGGAACGAGATTTAAAGCTCCGAAGTATTCAGGGCGCTATTCCTTCACAGGATCAGGAGAGAGACGGAGAGAAGTATTTTACGAATCGAGCTAAAAGGATTATATACATATATATACGTATATCTACGATACATATATATTCATGGCATGCGATCGTAATACGAGATTGTTACGGAAATCTTGATACAGCCGCCCCCCGCTCAATCCTCGAGCACTCCTCTCACCATCGTACAAGGATTACATACATTTTATATATACACTCGTACACTCTCCCATATACAAATCAAACGCATAAGTAAATTATGTTTAATACTATAACTTGGTTATTTCATCAATTCTTTTATTTTAAATAACAAATTTGTTATCATTGAGAAGTTAATAATAACACAGTTAAGATAATGCAGTTAATTTTACTTACATCTTTTACTCGCTGAGCTCTACTTATTTGACGAATTGTTGCTAGATTGTTTCTTCAACGATTATACCAAAAATAATTGATGGGTATTTAATAGAAGAGACGCAACTTTATTATTCCACACGTCGTTTCGTTTATTGGCACTCATTGCTTTGAAATAACACAATGCCAAAGTTGGCAGCTTTTTACTATGTTAAAGATGAAGATTTGATGTTTAAAATGTATGATTATTCAAATGTGTGGTCAAGCTTCGTGTGCTCGTATATTATTATTATTATTATTATTATTATTATTATTATTATTATTATTATTATTATTATTAAATATAAATATAATTGCATATATAGATGTATACACGTATTATCGTGCGTGCAGTCTTGCATATTATGTAGTACACGTTACTATGATAAACTCGCGATCACCAAGAGAGATGAGAGAGACTTCAACTCACGCGCTTAGATTCTCATGTGGTAGATGAGTGGAAGACGAGGGGACGAAAACTAGAAACAATTACCTATGGTTAACGCAGCGAGGAATGAGCGCAAGAGTAAGAAAGAAGGTACAGAGACAGAGAGAAAGAATAAGAAAGATGGAAGGAGAGACAAAACGATTAAATGAAAGATGCTGGAGGAAACGAAGATAAAAGAGGAAGATGAAGAAGAAGACGAAGAGACCGAGAAAAAGAGAGATAGAAACTGGTAGGGTCGCGTAGCCTGGTTACAAATTATCGTATTGCGTGTCCTCTCGCGCCTCTCGTACCCGAGTCTTTTCTCCTCGCTCTCTCTCTCTCCCCCTTCCTCCCCTTCCCCTCTCTCCCTCCCCTCCCTCCCCTTCCCCTCTCTCCCTCCCTCCCACCCTCTCCCTCTCTCCCTCTCTCCCTCTCTCCTCTCTTTCTCTCTCTCTCTCCCTCCCTCCCTCCCTCCCCCCTCTCTCTCTCTCACACACACACACACACAATCCCCATCCGGGCCATCCCTTCAACTTCTTCTTCTTCTTCTTTTTCTTCTTTGTCTTCTTCTTCTTCTTCTTCTTCTTCTTCTTCTTCTTCCTCGTCCTCTTCATCTTCTTGTATTCCTGACTCAAGTCTTTTCCATCGTTGGGCACTTCTCTTGCTCATTGCTTGAGCACCTCACTTCGGAATCTCTCGCGTGGACCGCAGAGAAGAGGCTGAAATCTGTATATATACATATATATGTATACATGTGACCACAGAGATCGTAAATATGCCCACATGCGCGAATGATTTAAGAGTCCACGAGCTTTTGCTTGAATCTTCATTTTTATCTCCCGCTCATTCTCCCCCTTTCCACTTCTTACATTTTCTGCACTCATAAACGTGGCACTTATGGCACCTGTGTTAGTTGACACGTACAGTCTTGGACTTCCTCAAATCCTCAGCATACATTGTAAAAGGAATCATGGATTTATGATTTTTATGAAAGTAAATTTTACATATTTGCTATATGAAGCGTTGAACTTTGTATCTTTGGCTGGGTAAAGATAATTATGCCTCTATTAATTTTCATAAAATCCGAGTAACGATGATTTAACATTTCGGGATTTTTCAACTTTCCGAATCGTGTCCGGAGGAGCATTTTTCTTTGACTTTGAAATTGCTGCCATTTTTTTTGGAAATTGAAAAATTGGAATGAACCTTGCACCATATTTTTTGTTTTTTAAAGATTCGGTGGAAATGAATAATTAAACGATTTCTTTGTTGATTTTTACATAAAAAATCAACGCTTAAAGAAATGACGATGTAAAAACTGATGTTTTTAGGTTTCAGACACAGAAATACATTGAAATAAGCAACAAACAACTTCATTGTAAATTCTTTTCAATACTTTCAGTCGATTTGTCTCATTTTTCGTGACCAAGGCATATTTAATTTTTTTTCTCAAAGGAAGAGTGAGAGAGAGAGGGAACATGGTACCAGATTTAATATTCAGAACTTGACGAATTTCGGTAAAGGCATATTATAACGGTGTTGTTATTCACGCACGCGTGTAATTCCGCGTGCCAATCATTTCGCCACGCACTCGTGTTTAACAATATTACAAAAAAAAAAGTATTTTTTAATTTTTTTTTTCTCAAAACAAACTGTGTCTGCGGTTCAGCTCAATCTCAATCTACGTAACAATGTTCCATGTGTGTACTACATAAATACATATATAAAATCACGCACTGTCTAGACACCAAAATCTGTCTCGCCTCTTCGTTGTTTTTTCTTCGTGATTATTTCACGGTTTCCATTGTAATCTTTCATCTTTCTCTCGTATGCTCTTTCACCCCTTGTCCTCTCTCGTCATTTTTACTCGTGTCTCTCGTACACCGTTATCCCTACGTGTTCTCATCACATTCATCTTCACTGTCTTGGTTCTCTTTCTTTCATGACTGCTGGGCGAAAAAACACTAGAGCACGTATATAGGTATACTATATATATAGCGAAGTGAGCTCCCTCCGAAGTTACAGGTGCATGGAAGTTGTACAGTGAGATTATTGAAATTAAGTCATCAAATTATAAGAAGAGTCTATATTAATTTCTATATTAATTGGGAACGGATAGAAAATAAATTGGCCGTATAATTCGAATTAAATGCAGGGAGAAAAAAAATGTTGTTAATCGAACAAAATCCCATTTAGTTAGATGAGAAAATAGTGGATTGAACTATTTTTTTTTTTTTTTGGAATGGCAAATGATTTAGTTTATTCAACAAAAAAATATTTGAATCCACCATTTTCTCGTCCCACTAAATGGGATTTTGATCGATGAAGAAATGTTTTTTTTTTCAGTGTGTATTGCCGTAAGGATTCTCGAATTTCTTGTTTTTATTATTCTTTTAGAGTACCCATGAAATTTTAGGCTAGACTAAGGTTATTAATTTTTACACATTAATTGATTATCGTATAATTGCTCAATCCCTGTGAGCTATGGCGATAAACATGACACATGAACAATTTGAATATTTGAAAAATCAGATATAATTACGAGAATGTCATAATACGAATTTTTATGGGATTTGAACGAAATATTTTATTCGAATTTTATGTCTCTCCTTGAAATAATTTCTTGAGCTTGCTTCGAGCTCGAGCAAAATCATATATAGACTCGTTGTAAACCTCTGATCGCAGCGTCCGAGGCCAAAAGAAATAACCCGAGCGGAACGAAAGATTCGTGTAAGAAATGCGATGCCCTCGAGGACCGGTGTCGAAGCTCCTTCTCCTCTTTCCTCTCTTCTTCGACTCTGCGTTAATCCCGAAATTCCTGAATTCGTCGCTCTTGAAAATTCAGCGGGCTTCGAAGATTGGATTCCCTCTTTCCTCTCCTTCTCTCTCTCTCTCTCTCTCTCTCTCTCTCTCTCTCTCTCTCTCTCTCTCTCTCTCTCTCTCTCTCTCTCTCTCCTCCCTCCCTCTCTCGTCTTAAATTGGTAACTCGATGAGACGAAAAAATTCGCATTCGCTTCCGCCTTCGATCCTTTTACCTCGGTTAATTATTTCGATCGATAGTTTTTACGAAAGTTGCTTCACCCAAATCTCGTATATTCTCTTTGGTATCATGAGAATCGAAATAAACAGAAATATAGAGAAATTCGTGTTTGATAAAGCACCCAAAAGTCACAAATAAATCAAGAAAATTACTGTGTAATATTTTTAATACCAGCAATTTCGGAATGAAAAAATGGGATTCCCAACAGTTTTGATATCTCGAAATTATAATGTATATATGTGGCTATAATTATTAAATCAGCCAATCGATTATCTTCAATAGATCGCGATCCTAAATAATTTTTTTTTTTATATCTTTTCCAGTCTCCAACTATAAGCTGCCATTGTTATGGCATTAAATAGTTTTCTTGATATTTTCTTTTCTTCGCTTAGAGGGTACATCCATTGATTTGCTCTACTCTATTTTTCGTATCCTAAATAATGAGAATTTTAATGAAACTGACGAATTTTACTCAGAGGTCATGCAAACTTACGTTTTTCCAACAAACGTAATTCTGTTAAACTAAATTTACATAAAATTCAATTCGATGTTGGATAAAACATTGAACGAATGAAATTGTTAAGAAATAAACTTTTTTTATGTCTAATCCAAGTACTTTGTGTCCCATTTAATATACTCGGTGTAATTTAAAAAATGCAAATAATACAAAAATTCGTATGTTAAAAAAAAAAAAAACGAAAAGATATTTTTACGAAAAACAGTTCTCATGAGTAACACGCCACCCACTTCCGCCTTGTTCCATTCAAGCTCTGCGTGTAATTCCGTTTCTCCAGGACCGCAGACTGTACGGTTTGCCTTTACGCTTATTCGCTCGAGTCCTTTCTGCGATGCTGCGGTCTTTCTTTCGCTTTTATTTCATTTTATTTCCTCGCCACGAGTACTCGCTGTAGAAGATGCAAGGTGGATTTCTCCCTCCTCTTTTTCTCTCTTTCTCTTTCTCTCTCTCTCTCTCTGCCATGTGTTCATATGGCAATTCTGTGAATGAGCTAGCGTGCAAAGTCCTATCAGGAACGTCCCATTTGCGCAGGTTTACGCATGGGATGTTCGAGGACGAAACTCCGAAAAAAAGAAAAAACCCTATAAAAGTAAACTTGAAAACTGAATGATCGTTAAAAATGAAAAGAAAAATGAAAGCAACGAATTTATTGGAAGATGAAAATTCTTAATCGAAACAATTACTTAGGATTGATGTCAAAAATACAAATAGCCAATTCGAGGCGTTGTGTAGTCTCCCAAAAACAAAATAGTCATTAAAAAATTGATCGAAAAGAAGAAAAAAATGGTAAATCATTGTAAATTAGTAGATCCGTTTCAAAACTATCACACAATGTTAGAAGTAAAATCGGTATACTGTTAACGATAAGAAATTAGACATAATGGAAATATTATGAGGAAAAAAACAGCATTCCATTATTTTTTTTTTTTTTTTTTTTTTTCAAAGACAATTATGAATGAGTTAATCATTTGTTTTTCATAGCATTCTTGGTATTTTTCCTAAAAGTGTGTTGCGCAATTATAGATTTACACAGCGCAACGTTCAGGGGCAATGAATCATCGTATATCGTATATGTGCAAGAAGTAGGTTCAATGTCGATAAAAGAGACAGGAGAAGGAGCGAGCAAAGAGAGACAGGAAACGAGGACAGAGCGAAAAACCTGCACATATAATTTCTCATCGTTTATTCTTCCTTGAATTAAATTCACGTAAGCTATAACGTGCATATATATATATATATATATATATATATATATATATATACACACAAGGATTTCAAGGATGTTCATTCATCGGCTCGTAGAAATTTTCCTCAACGTGCCTCCGCCGTCTTGTTCGTTGTCGTCGTTTCGTCGTCGATGCTTCGTGTGGCTATACTTCGTGAATCGCATTTGAAAGAAAAAATGAAAAAAAAAAATAAAAAAATAAAAAAAATAAATAATAATAATGTCGTCATAAACTCCACGCGAAAACCTGTTTTCTTAATCAAAAGCTACTCAGCTTGCGCGGCGTTCTCAAGTAATTTGTGACGTTTTTTTTACTTCTCTCTCTCTCTCTCTCTCTCTCTCTCTCTCTCTCTCTCCCCCTGCCTCTGCCGATTTGTATGTACTGAGACGGGCTTCCTTTTTTTCTACTGTATTTTTTTTTCCAACGTATTTCAGTCGGACACGAGAATTACTCGTCGGCTATATCGACTGCTAGAACGCGCCAGTCAACTTCTCGTTCGACTTGCACTATCTATATTTATACGACATACGTATAGATATTTTATGTATTAACAGACGTTTCGTTGCTTATAGTAAGAAGCTTCACGGTTATCAGACTTGTACATTTTTATCCAATAACCATTCAATGATGAGGTTGCCAAGACCGTATAGTTGAATTCCCATAGATATACATGTAGCCATATGTAGATATTGTATGGAAAAAGGAGAGGGGAATTGCCCGGATTATACAGTGGTCTCCTTTACTCGGATTCCCCACATCATCTGCATTTGTAATGGCTACGGTTAATACACTGTTTACAAGCAACTTTTTCGATCCGGTGTATACCTTTGGTCGATACGTGTTGCATTTATCTCGAGAAATATTCCGTCTAGGCTTCTTTGCTTTGAGACATTTTTTTTTCTTCATTTTCTATAATTTTACATCTCCCAATCGACATTGCGAACTTAGGAAAGCAGCTTCGTAGTGACCGGTTCGTCATAAAGTTTATAAGCAATATGTAATTTTATTAGAAGCGTCCATTATTTTCAAAAAGGTTGATAAATAAATTGAAAAATAAAAAGTAAATAAAGAGGTGGAGTCTTTCATTTATTGAGATAATTTTTCACAATTTCACTCGATATTTTATTACGTGTAATGAATTTTAATCCAATCGATGATCAATCGAAAACTGAGTGAAACGCGAATATTCGTCTCATTATAATAAGAATTTACCGAATTTAAATACGAATGAATACATTCATACATTTTGCTTTTTTGAAAATACGAATGTATACATTAGTTTAATAAAAATCATTATGCCAGAATGAACTATGATTAAAATTAATGAAGAAACTGCTGAAACGAAATCTCCTAATTACCACATCAACCGAGGAGTTCTGCCTTACGTGTCATTCTCAAGCAAAATTCAAAAATCGCGGGACTAAACGAATGAGGGTTTATTAGCAAGAGAAATAAAAAAAGAGGCACATATACACAGCATTGCAAGAGGATTCTCTCTGTTTCATGATTTCGCTCGTGCTGCAGCAAGGATTCTGCTGCGGAATACCGCGGCATTTCGCAAAAGACCAGTATATCGAGAACAGGTCCGTGCTTGGTTGATGTTGCTCTTGGCTACGAGGTTTCAGTCCTTCGCATATATACGTGCAGCATCCTCTCGTTCGGTTCATCTGTGTTTTCTCTCGAGTTTCAAACCCAGGGACTACCTCTTTTCATTATTTCGCACATATATACACACGCGCTAATGGCTGAACAACTCGACAGGGCGTAACCAATGCCATTTAGCGTGTAAACCTCTCGTGGTTTACGTCCTTTTGCTTATATGAAATCGATACGCGTACTTGGTGAGTCAGAGAACGAGATGCTGAGAGCTCAGCATCCTTTCAACGCAAGTGTACGCAGGAAAGTGTACACGCACTCTCGTGATGCTTTTCCTCTCATAAAGTATATACATACGTATAAATACATTCATATTAAGTTAACTTCTCGTTTTTCTGATACAGTGAATGGGTTACAAATCATTAATTAATATCTCATCAAACATCCACCGGAGAAAAAATATATGAAAACTTTTCTTCTTCGAGTTTTATGAATGTACAATCATCCCCCTAATTTTCCAACGCGATTTCTCCGACACCCTGTACAGCATCGTACATTTCTCGTTTTATCAATGTTGAATCGTTTTCCGTGCACACACAAATACACATTTTATGTGTAAACGTATACAGTACGCACAGAAAAATATATGTAACAGGCTTTCGAGTAGCTGCGACAGGCTTTCGCATCGAGCAATATCTCGCGTTTGCTTACCAAGCTCGATCCAAAAACTCGCGAAGAAAATCATCGTTCAAAGCTTCCCACAGGACTGGTTAACTACTTTCCGTTTTATGTCAACCGGAAGCCTCGAGTTATATCAGTTCACAAACCGATTATGCATATATATATATATATATATATATATATATATATATATACACCTACATGTATATATCGCGATGCAACACTCATTAATTAATTATGATGCTGCAACAGGAATCAAGGAGCAAGACTCGATATCTGTTTATCCTACGTGTTTAATTATAGCTATTATTGGATATGCAGGAAGCTTCGAGAACTACCTTTACGATGTACAACGCACTGGTCGAATGTATACCGTATTAGAAAAAAATAATTATCGTTTTGATTTTCGTCGATTACTGGTTGATGGTGAATAATGATCCGTAATATTGATGGTCGCTTACATTGAGCGATAATATTGCTTTATTTTGATCCAGTCGAGTTCACGACAACTTTTTTGAGTGTTTCGTTTTCGATTAGTCGTTGGGACATTGAACGAAACATTCAACGCCATTTCTTTCGTACTCCAAATAATCGATTATTTCAAAGCAAAAGAAGGGAGTTAGTTGTTTGAACGAAAACCGAATAAACGATGTTTATCATCATTTTTCAAAAGAAATGCAACTCTTAAGAAATTGATGCTCACTTGTTTCGAAGTAATTTACTGTTAACGGTTATATGTATGTCAGGGGAATAAGTTTTAGTGTAGACCATATCTCATAACTGTCTTTGGGTTCATATGAAGTTGTAAAATCATTTTTTTTCGGATCTATCCAGTTATCATTTGAGCAGTGTTTAAGGCCCTGAGCGTTTTTAAATAATTATTCTACGGCATTCCTATTGAAACATCCGTTTGTAATAACGGTTCTATACTGGAATTTGTAAGAACGAGTTAGAACGAGCGAAAAAAAGAAATAATAATTGGGCTCCGTTCTTTTTTTGAATCTTCGAAGATCGGAGCGGTGTTTTTTTTTTTTTCTTTTCATTTTCATGAGATGGACACGCGATCTTTCGAGCCCTTGGCAAGGCCAGATTCCAATTCTCAACCCCACACTCGAATACTCGTCGGTGAACTCGTCGGGAAATATATGTCTGTAAAGTTTTACCTGCCCGTTAAAAGTGCAAGACAGCAGGTGTTTTCGACAGATGCAGCACGATTTTTGAGCGCCACGTTGCACGCGTGCTCTTTATTCTTTCGTCATTTCAGTCTGAGCCATCGATATACGTATATGCATGTCCTCACGAGTCACAATCAATTACTTTAGCCTCAATCTACAGACAAAATACAAATAATTAAGAATGGCTGTAAAATAATATAATGAAAGTAAATTATCGGACGTTGAATCTCTTATAACTAATTAATAGATTAATTCGCGAACAGACTCGTATCGAAATTGAATTAATTACAAAAGCAGATTTTTTTTTAAAGAAAAAAAACAATATAATATTGATACAATAAAATAACTAGGCAAGTTGTTTCGTTTTTTCAAGTTTTGATGGCGTACAGTAAGTACATATAAATCGAATTATTTATTCGTAATGTTTCAAATAATTGGAGACGCAAATAAAAGCTTGGGAATGGTACCAAAGAAAATGATTTCTCTTTCTTGTATTAAGACGCGTCCCTCTCGCGTGTAACTCATTTTATGGCGTTAATTTTTTTTTTGTTCGTCGCATAATTTGTGAGACATCAGCATCATGAAAGATCTCTTCTGCGGATCTCTCTATCCCAAACGTTCTTCGTATTATTTCATCTACCTTTTTCGCCCTTGAATGCACTCGAAAGCTTTTTTCTTTGCATCCTGCAAATGAGTTTGCTCTCGTGTCCCTACGAATTTTCGGCCCTTCTGCATTCCTCTTTGTATCTTTCGCTTCGACGAATCGTTCCGGAGAACCTCTTTCGAGGTTTTCGAATTTTTTCTTCTCTTTTCTCTCGCGTCACATCGACTCTTTCATTCAAGAGTCTTTCGGAGCATCTTCCAACAGCGGGAATCCTTGCCACAAACGTTTCCATCAATTTTCGTCCCTTTTGCATAATTGCAGAGTGTCGGATGAGCGCTTTTTAATCGCATAAACGAATTTTGTATTTTGATTTATAATAATCATTTATTTTCTTTTGTTTGTTGCAGGTAAGCCTTGATTTATGCAACGTGAATCATTGTCTATTTTTGTCAGGGATTCATTCATTCGGGTCAATGCATTAGTGAGTAATTTTTACATATAAATGCATTCGTATATTCTATAACATAAACATATCGGCGTAAAAGAAGCTGACAAGCGAAAAATTGCTTGTCTCCATCCAGACAACTCAACGTTTATTTCATTCACGATTAAACAGTTTTATCAAAGCTGGAAGATGATTATTTCCAAGTGGAAAAAGGCCAAGTGTTCGAATGCAAAATGTTACAATTCTTTGTCTCTGCTTTTTTGTTTTCTCAATTCCTTTGAATGCTTTTGTACCCTTATCCGACCCCATGTTTTATTTCTTTAAAAAACCAACTCTAAGAAAAGTTCTACCGTTGTCTTGGCGGGCTTTTACGAAAGTTAAACCCACACATGCTCGAATCTCCACGCTCCACTTTTAATAATCACTGACCTCTCTCTCTCTCTCTCTCTCTCTCTCTCTCTCTCTCTCTCTCTCTCTCTCTCTCTCTCTCTCTCTCTCGCTCTCTTTCTCTCTCTCTCTCGCTCTCTCTCTCTCTCTCTCGCCCCTCCCGGACCACGCTCTGCATTTCTTGAAACATCTCAGACGCAAGAAATATTATATAGTGGAAGGCTCTGATCCTTGGCCATCTCATCAAAAGAATAAAAGAACGAAAAAAACATCAATTCTCCATGCTTTAGATCGAGATAGGATCCAGGGAGTTTTGTGGGTCGAATAATACGTGATGATTGTGTTTTTATAAAGAACTGTAATATGTAAGTTGAAAATCATTTATACGATTTTACTCCATCTGAATGGAGTGAAAAAACGTTTCTTCTTATGACAAAATGAAAATTTTTCTATGAAATTTTACGGTTGGATTTAATTATTATTCGATAAAAAAGTTTATATTTCTCATCTTCTTTTTAGTTCTCCGACACCTAATATTTTGAGATGGAATGAAAGCAACGAAAATTTAAGGCGTCTTCTCACTTTGGAAATTTAAAAAAATCGATTTTTTTTTTTTTTTAAATTTTGAAAGTACATATCTTCAAAAATGTCATCTCGAAATTTCATAAAGATCGGACGAGTCTAACTACATTTTTTGGCGACCGTTAGGTGACTACCTGAGAGTACCCGGCGATCCCTCCAAAACTTTAAACGCAGTTATCTCAAAACAAGGTTTTTCGGTGCTTTGTTGATGAAATTTCGGAAACTATCCGGCCGATTGTCATGAAATTTGAATGACATATGCTTCATAGTTATGGCTATAGCGCATATCATCAGATTTTTTAAATTTTGATTTTAAGAATTTTTTTTTTACAAAACACTGCAAAAAAATCGTGGTTTTTTTTTACTTTTTCGAAAAACGTGCGCCATTTTGTTATTTTCGCGAATATCAAAAATCTGATGATATGCGCTATAGCCACTGACATACTGAATCTAAAACAGTTTTATTTTTTTGTTTCAGACGACCCGTCTCGGAGATACCATCAACAAGCCACGACCATAACATTTTTACACGGGTTTTTCAATGCTACTGATGTATTATAATAATTGTTTAAAAAAATAAAATAAAAATTTTTTCATGTACTTGAAAGATGTGTTTATTACATAGGATCCGTTTTATCCCATAATTTTAAGCAAAAATCCTCGAAAAAAAATCGCAAAAACAGCCTATTTTTGAGGCGTTTAAAGTGAGAAGATGCCTTAAACTCTATTAAACCGAATTTCAAACGCTGCCTACAGTTTAAATTGCTGCACAAGTAACTTGGGAATCCTGTACGTACAGATTTTTGGCACAGTGGAACATTTACATACTCTTGACAAACATACAAATTAGAAACTTTATTGAACCATAATTTAAAATACTACGATACAAAAAAAAACCGAAATTCTTTTATCTTTTGGACAAATCTTTCTGCTCGTATTTCCAGTGACTATCATTTCAGGAATGCAACCGGAAACTTAAAAAAAAAAAAAATCACACAAAAGGCTGTATTCACTCTCAACATATAAAGTTATCTCAAAATGTCAAATTGACCTATTTAAAACGCCATTACGGTTTCTTATTTGATCGTCAAAATCCTCGTGTTACATACAAACACGAAAGCCTCGAGTATGACAAGAATTTCCGGCTTAAAACGGTATTAAACCATCGTAATACTATTTCCTCGGAGTAAAATTCCAACGCAACGTGATTTGGATGATTTATCATCTTGTTCAAGCGTTCAGGAAGAATTTACGTCAACGCGGATAATTGAAATTCTCGTTTTTATTTAGATACGGGTATCGAACGATTGGCCAAAAGATAATGAAAGGAACGAGTGTGAAACTATAGGATGGGGACCGCTAGGTCGTTTGATTTGATGATCTTCTTGATCCAGAATTGATTTCCCCCTCTACTTTTTGGTGAAGGAAGCGCGAGTAGATCGTAAGTGGAATGTGTGCCACGGGGAATACGATTGTAAGCTGCAGAGATACGCGGGGGGGAAGAGCACCGGTTAGGTCAGCCTCGAGTAATGCCCCTAAGGATATGCGCACTGCTGTTGTCCGATTGCCGCTGGTTCTCCACGCGGGTCAAGGTCATGCGTCTCTCTTTCCTTCACGACGATTCTCCTGTACTGAGACGTCCTCTGGACCTCGCGTCCTTTCATTTCTTCTCTCCACTTCTTCTGCTTCCTACCCCCTTTTTTCGTTCTTCTTCTTCTTCTTCTTCTTCTTCTTCTTCTTCGTTTTCCTCTTCTTGTTCTTCAAATTTTTTAATCCACATGAACGTCCGCATACGTTTAAATACGTACACACATGTTATACCTGCTTCGGCCAGGTCGTATATTTCTCGCTGTGCATATCTAATGTAACCCGAGACCAGAACCACTCCACAAATGATAATCATTCCAAACAATCTTCCCATCATATTGATTCTCAATAGTCCCTTCCAAATTGATCCCCATTAACGAACATAACCCCTTAGTATTTTTAATTGAACAAGAAACAACTTAATTTTCGCCAGTTACCTACTGGTGAGATTTTTAACGATCTTCAAATGTATTTTAATTCTCCTTTATTTTTAGCTCTTTATAAATTCAATTCAAATTAGAATCCCTAAAATTCTAGAATAATTATTTGACTTGAAAAACTATTAATAAAAACCAAAAGAATTGAGAAATTATTGAATGGTTTTAATTTTCGAATTTACTCTTCAAAAAACAATGTAAAAATAAAGAGAAAATGATACACATGCATATATGGACCATTGAGTCTTCCTCGTTGTTCTCTTCCTGTCTGGCATTACACTCGCCGAAGATAGAGGCATGAGAAGGGAGATCGAGGAAGGGACGCCCTGGGCTTTCAAGACCTTATTCCAGTATTATTATTATTATGTTTATTATTGTATTGTTATTATATAAGTTTCGTCGGCACATAGAGAGATTCAAGATGCAGCAAAATGCACGCGAGGAACTCGCTCGTGCCCACGCGTGCATGTGATATCCCCCTTCGAGAGACGCTCCTCTCTCTCTCTCTCTCTCTCTCTCTCTCTCTCTTTCTCTCTCTCCGTTTCTCTTAAGCCGGAGATCGGTACACACGAATCTCATACGTGCAGAGAAAAACGCCCCCGCAAATGCCACCACACGACGTATACGTCACAAATATATACGTGTATTTATAAAAGGCATGTACTTGCTGTACAATATGGATACATGCGAATATTTTTGCCGTTGGAACCAAGAAAGCGAGTGAGCAAGAGAGAAAAAATAGAGAGAGAGAGAGAGAGAGAAAAAATAGAGAGAGAGAGAGAGAGAGAGAGAGGGGGGGGGGAGGGAGGGGGGAGGGAGGGAGGGGGGAGGGAGGGAGGGGGGAGGGAGGGAGGGAGGGGGGGGGGAGAGAGAGAGAGAGAGAGAGAGAGAGAGAGAGAGAGAGAGAGAGAGAGAGAGAGAGAGAGAGAGAGAGAGGGGGGGGGGGGAGGAGGGAGGGGGGGGGGAGAGAGAGAGAGAGAGAGAGAGAGAGAGAGAGAGAGAGAGAGAGAGAGAGAGAGAGAGAGAAGAGACATATGACGCGAAAGAATCCCTCGAGGCGGAGACTTAACCGTTAGGTCCTGGGCGATAAAACAAGTCGCTCCGGATTATTACCTTTCACGAGAGATAACACTCGCATAACCCCTGAAATAGTTTTACATGCCACTTCACTCACCGATATTCCAAAATCACAACAATCGATATGATTCGGTCAGTAATTTATCCAGTCATTACCAAGCTCCAATTTCCCACGGATACAAATTCGCTATTGTCTTTTGCGTGTGTTACACTCTCGCCGACTTTCCGGTGGATTACACCTGAGGTCTACAAATACCTCATTAGCATATTTGGTAAACACGCGATAAATTATAATTCGCGAAACAACGTTTATTAATTGTTATCGATTTCCGGACATAAAGCGTCGGTGAGAAACGACGACAGCTCATATCAGGGTTACGAGGGTTCGTCACGCACGTAACGTAACTGTATTATATATATACGTATCTTGTGACTATATCGTATACACGTAAGAGCTCGTTACGAGGTGAATCGTATTGCATACCGATCGTCATTTCCGATCATAATATTTGGGTCATACTTGTTCTCCGTTTTATCCAATGATTAAAATAATTGTAAACAATCGAAGAGTTGTAGGTTAAAAAAGGATTCACGATTGCACATCGTAACTAAAGATGGTCGTTCGTTTTTTTTTTTGTTTTTTTTTCCAAATCAATCAACATTTACGACGTACGTAAACAATTTTTTAAACCACATTTCATTTCCTTGGCTCAATAGTTCATCAGATTTTTATGTATTTGCCTGATACCAACTCGTGATTAAATACCATGACCCTTCATCGTGTCAAGGAGAGCTTCCACTTCAAGGACAAGAGACGATCACAAAAAATACTACATTCGTAATAAAAAAAAAAAAACGAGGAACACAAATTAAAAATCATCGAATATTCGTTTTTTTTCACATAACATTAATGATTGATAATGATCGATGTTCGAAATTGAAATATCAATGTTTTTAATTATATTATACTGTTGAATAACAAGAATTCGCGTGCTTTTTTTTCTTTTGCTTAATCGTTTTCGTACAAGGCTTTAAAATTACTCATATAAATGAGAAAAATACTCGTATTGTGAATCTTTCAGAAGCATATTAATAGCATTCCCATACTGATTTATACGATTTATGATTTATTGTAGATAGCAGATGAAAGATAAAAAAAAAACTGGGGATAAAAAGTAAATGGATTAGAGAGATAATAGATAATTATAATTTTTACTTGAATTCCTTTTTTAGGTGTGCCAGAAGGGTTTTCGTATCGTGTTACCATTAAATATATGTAACACAAAGCACATGCAGGGCGAGGCCCAGTTTCACCTAGCTATATTTATACTTGCACACACAGGCGCGGACACGAACATAGATATATTGCTCTGGTTAACCCGGAAACTATCAGTGTGGCCTATTGCTCGAGCTTCGATTCAAGTTTATTAAGCGTTCTCGATAAGTCGCGAGAGAGAGGGCGGCGGGAGGGAGGGAGGGAGAGAGAGAGAGAGAGGGAGAATGATCGAGCCCAGCATCTCTCTAATTGACGTGCAACGTGCTCACGATACAGCTTGAGCGGGTTTAATATGTTGCAACCTGTGTACTAGTTGGGATCTCATTCCTATACGCCTATACACATATCTCGAAAAAGCACAGTTGCAATGAAGGAGAATCAATTATGTGCTCGAGATATATCTCCGTGTGTCTTGAACGTATCGGACAAACGGATCCATATTTCGAAATGAAATTAACAAACAACCAACGTCAAAATATATTTGAAAAAAGTAAAACAACGATTGGCAGTTACGATTCAATATGTCATTCGATCATCACAAATTTGTATTCCGTTGCGATTACGTACCTTAAAAAATGGGAATTTTTATCAAGATTATCGTGGTATTTGCGTAACGATCATTGACGAGATTAAGATTTTTTCGGATTGCTCTATCAACCATTGCTTAAAGTTGTCGGATTCGCGACAATTATTTTTTTATGAAATCATTTTTAATATTTTCTCATTTCTATACAGTGTCGTTCTGCAATACTTTCGTGTGCATACTTACGTACCTTGTCATCGATCCTTCCGTCATGAAAAACTTAGAGAAGCCTCGATGGCTCTTGATGTGCATATACACGTATATGTTTCTCTGCTAATATATATATCCACATATACATATATATATACACGTAAGAGAAATAAACGCTTGGTCTTTCTTTGCGATGGGGCGTGTCACATAGCCAAGGTAAAATGCTTGATCTAAACGGGTGAAAGAAAAGCCTACTTTCGTGGCTATATCTCCCCATGTGCCTAACCCGGAAACATTTAATCTCTCCTCTCTCTCTCTCTCTCTCTCTCTCTCTCTCTCTCTCTCTCTCTCTCTCTCTTTCTCTCTTTCTCTCTTTCTCTGTTGCTTCGATGTTTATTACTAGGTAGATGGTCGAAGGCATCGGTCTCGCGAAGAACGAACGTGAAGAACGCGTAGGTAATTGGCGGAAGCCCGGAGTTGGAGGGCTCTCACGAGCGCGTGCACTTTTCTCTCATCCATGCCACTCTGAGACACGCCGCCTGCAATCCTGACTGCGCCCAGTATCCGTGTATATTTTTGTACGTGTATGTGTGCACTTCTCACCGAGAAAGAGAAAGACGATTCGACGTTTGTCGCAATGAGAGAGAAATCCAGCTACATATTCACGCTTAAATGCCAGAAAGGCGTTAAACTCATACTCGAAGATGCCGGATATGGCCTTTGAATTCTGAGCCAACGATCCATACATCTTGGCTCGTTAGAATCGTAAAGACCTTCGCTGCATTCCCTTTACATCTTCTTTCGTGCTAATTACGCCTTTTATTAAACTTTGGTAATCGATGTCGAACTGAAAAAAAAGAAAAAAAAACAAAAATAGACGAAGAGAGTAATTCGTGCATCGAATGTAGCGGTGCAATTGAGTTCCATCGTTTAGATGGAAGATTAGCCGGCGATATTAGCGATCGATGAACTAGATTGGATTGGCTTCTGCAACTAGAGTTCCACTCATACTCTGAATCGCTTGAGTACAACTATATATAGAGCTAAATAGCTTGGAAGGCACGAGAAAGAATAAGGAAAGAGAGAGAGAGAGAGAGAGTGAGAGAGAGAGGGGGTGGGGGAGGAAGAGATAGGACTCTACCCTGTTGGATGAAATGAGCATCGTTCGAATTAACTTTCACGTTAAATGATTTTCCATCAATGCAACTGTAAATTAATATGAAAAGCTGTTTATTACGAAACCAAAATAAATGACTATTTTTCGAGAACACTTGGCGTCCTTATCTGCATCACTACAATTAGCATAAAACTTGAAGGGATCGAAAAAAAAAAACAATTTTAATTTATCGTGACGAGCAACTCATCACGATTCGAGTAGACTTGAGCATTATCATTGCGCTAATAATGCCGGATATACAATTAATGAATTCTTAATTGTATAATGCAAAATTATACAGACGCTGAATTTTTCGTTCTCTGTTTATGTTTATCATATTTTGATTGTATAATGCGATTTCTTAATTATATAATACAAAATTATACAAACACTGAATCTTTCGTTCTCAATTTATGTTTATATTACATGTTCGAAACTTGATTTGTCCTAATTCGGTGAAGAATAAAACCACTTTGACTCGGTATTCCGGTATCTTTATCCCGTTCGGAAAATACGATGTGTGTTGATTTGCGAATCGTGGGTCGCGTGAGGTCGCCAATCATCGTACAGACCTTACCATTGTGAGGTCTATATGTACGTACGATATACATGATCAGTATATAACATAGCAGCACTAGCCCGACTTAAACAGAGAGAGAGAGAGAGAGAGAGAAGCTGCCATTGCACACTGAGAGTGTAAATCTCGACGCGCACATTCCATAGCGGTCAAATCGCGACCACGACTACTTTACAGACTCTTTTATTTCTCTCTTTCTCTCTTCTCTTTATTTCTCTTGGTTTCTCCGTCTCTTTTTCAATTTTTCTCCGTTTCTTTGTATTTATTTCTTACTCCCAAGATCTCGCTTTACTCGATTATATTCCGCGACACTAATGTATACCTACCGCTAAAAGTAACATTGCAGAAAGATTTCTCGCGGCAACGCGCCAATCTCGCTTTGTGTCCGCCACCGCAGTTACTCAAGGCGAAATGTTAACTCGCTAAGAGGGAGACGCGGATTATTACCCGAGACTTTGTAGTGTTTTAACTCACTGCGTTAAATCATTTTCCCGCAATTGAGTCCATTTTTTGCCGTATCATATCATCAAAATTGCCTTCCCTCGTTGTATAATTAGAGAAAGATCCAATTTTCCCATATCATTTTATCAGGTAATTTAATTGGAGATATTAATTAAATAAAATTACCGTTCATAGTAAATCGCCATTTGACGTTTTAATCCGGCAATAAACGATCGGTTAAACCATTCGCGATCTTTTTATTATCCAAAAAACGTCAATTAACGATGTAATTAAATTACAATGGTTATTAGGCCTTACAACGAATTTTACTAGTAAAAAAAAAAAAAAAAAAAAAAGACAGTAATATTTGCCAACTGATATACCAAACTTGTTTCGTCATCGAAAAAGGACCGTTGACTCTGTTGAGCGGGCAATATCTTGTTGACTCCAATGTACATACATATACGCCGTACTCGAATTCCTGAGCTGGGTCCGAGACGACGACGATGCGCCCCGACGTCGTTAACTGGACGAGAACGCCGTAATTACCGTGTGTACCGGGTCGTCTTTGGCCCTCTCTTCCTTTATCTTTACGAACGTTCACATATGTTGTATGCACATATATATATATAAAAGTATCGAGTTTTCCTCGAGGCCGTAAGACCGTCTGTTTGTCCCGTATGAGACGGTGTGCTGCGAGATAAAAAGAAAATGAAAGAGACAGAAAGAGAGAAGAAATATCGCGCGCGGGTGCTTGTGTGTTTCGTGGACCGAGCGAGAGAGAATCTAGGAGAAACACGTCTCGTCCATGGACAATCGTCCCATTAGCCAACGATTCCACCTATGCGGAGAACACCGTATAACCTGCGGCAAACCACGACGCCAAAGAGTCCACCCAGAAAGAGAGAAAAAGAGAACTAGAAAGATCCTTAAAAAATCATGAAAATAAATAGTGAGACCGGCAATGAGCCTAGAACGACCTTCCAAGGTTTCTCCAAGCTTTCTCGTATCGTTCCACACACATCCTCAGCCTTCTTCTTATAGACTATAAAACTCTCCTATCTATACTAAAATGCAATTATTTTCCATACCATTATCTCTGTTGCCCCGAACTAAGATTCTCAGGAAAGAAAAACGATTGAAAAACTCGAAGATATCCTTGAGATATCATAGTTTTTTCTTACATACGCGGTCAAATTTGTGGAAGTTTTATTTCGAATTTTTTAATTCAGCTTTTATCTTAGTAATCAGACAGTTTATGAGCGCATAGAATTTTCGTGGTATTCCCAAATCGGCCTAATGTAAAAATGATGCTCTTGACAATGTTTTTGTTTTTTTTTTTTTTTTCATAAAATACTGTTAAAAATCGCGTTAATCTGGCTATAAAATAGCGAGACTATTTCTCCATGCTATAAATCTACTTTAATTGCTAAAATTTTAGTGGATTCCGGTAAATTATCGCGTACGAAATAATATTAACAGATTTACGTTGTCTTTCTATTAATCTTTTAGAGCAAAGTGGTATATTTTAATTGCCTTTCAAATCAGCAATTTAAATTATTTTAATTCCTGCGTAGTTGATTTTATTGTCGTAGTAATTTTATCATGCAAATTTTTTCCCTCCTTTGGATTTAAAGAGTGTGCTGAATATTTTCAACAGTTTCAGATAAACTGGTATGCTTTAAAACACATAGAACAATTATGCAATATAAAGTAAAATTTCATACGAAAAAAAAAGTGGTTGAACGTAAATCTAGCCGGCAGTTTCCCTTCTCTAGGTGGATGTGGCTCGTTTAACGATGTCTCGAGATGCACAGTAGCAGGAAGAAAGAGGAGAGCCTTTTCTGACTGAAGGAATCCTTCGCTCGACCGTTCTTTCGCTCCTATTAGACGTTTTTTCTTTCTTCCTTCATTTTTTTCAGGCTTCTCGGACTCTCAAAGCTTTATTTTTCTTTCTGATCCGCAATCTCCGCCAATGAATATCCACCTCCAATTTTCTCTTTTGTTTTCTTCCCTCAAGCGGTACGAAACATCACGTGAAAAGCAAATCTTTACCTACATGGTTTCTTGCGGCTTGGGAAAATACTAACGCACACGTACAAGCTCATATAATCCAGAGCTGAGAAACAAAAAGGCGTAAAGTTAAGAATTTTACGATTTAGAGCCCCACGAGTCAAGTCCTTTTGTTAAATTCGGTTTATATGTGTATTTATATTTGTAGCATAAAATGGCGCAGCATCCAAAGAGAAGTGAGAGCCGCGCCCCGTTTCTGTCCGCCATCAGAAGCATCACTTCACACTGGGCGCCGAGAGAGCTACTCTCTTCCTCACGGGTTTTCATGCCTCTGTACGCAGCTGCGTAGCAAGGAAAGGTTTACTATCGGCCATTAGCCAACGATTCCAGCCACGAAGATGACCTTCCAAGGTGCCTCGTACTCCTCAAATACTCTTTCTCTTTCTTCCTCTCTCTCTCTCTCTCTCTCTCTCTCTCTCTCTCTCCCCCCCTCCCCCCTCCTCTTTCCTCATCTTTCTCTTGGTCTCTTCTCAGGTGAGAGAGAATTATCCTTAACTCTTAAACTCCAACTGCAACGATCCGCAGTACCAACTCTCTCCCTCTCTCTCTCTCTCTCTCTCTCTTTGTGTTTTTCACGTTTGTCTTTATACTTGTATTCCTCTCTTTGCTGCCGTTCGTTGAACATTGTGCACCACTTTTCATCGCCCTGCATGCATCTTCTTCTTTTTCCTATTTCTCGCACACCCGGGGAAAAGAAGATTCGGTCGAAAGAGAGAAGCTTCAACTTTTTCACCTCTTCTCACATCCTGAAGTCTTTCACCGCCCCCTTGTCATATTACTTGGTACCAAATCTTTTGCGATTGTTCCAGAAGTGTAAAAAAACAATAGCTAGAATTAAATTTCTTTGGAGCAAATCGATTATGTTTTCGAAATGTTTTCTATATTATTTCAAGGATCATTGAAAAGCAACCGAAAAAAATCCTGTGATAATGACCAACCTTTTTCCTGATCGCTTAAAGAAAAGAATATCCGGCATATTTTAATAACAACAGGCACAAAAATAAATTAATGAAAATGTCGTAATACATTTATCCAATATTATCCAGTCTTGTATTGAATACTACTAATTTTTGCGAATTATATTAGCAATTTTTTTTTAGACGACTATTGAAAGTAATACCATGCAATTATTTGTAATAGCTTGATTAGAAATTATGTCCGAATGGTTCTTCCTTTGAATCGTGCTCGTTTGATGTATAATACTCATGGCATTTAATCACCTTGAGAGCACTCGAACTACAGTTTTGTTTCACATTGGCGCAGTGTCGATATACAGTGTGCACTAGATATATATACATATATACGTTCAACTGCATACGCTTCAGTGACCTAATTAATTGCCGCATACACGGCTTTAATTACGAAACTATTCAATGGCAGAAGTACGAGTTTCTTGCTTCTCTTCGCTAATCGTGGAATATCCATCTATTTCTCCTGTAGTCTCCTATTTATAAGATGTTCAATTAATCAGATTACCGAGTCACACTCAACAACGATCTTCGTTTTATCAGAGATTTTATAACGGTCGTTATTTCTAATAATAAAATTCGAAATCCAATAATTTAGCATTCATTTTTATAGGCCCAATGATTTTCAATGGGCCGATCGAAATATTACGATAACTGATAGTAATTATTTGAATTACCATTTAGTGTATATCTAAAAATCGTGGGAATTGTAAATTTGAGAAAAAAAAATGTTGTGCCTACCGTTTATTGATGGACAACACCACTGTGACCCCCTATTTTTTTCACATTTTTCAAGAATTTTTTTTTGTGGGGAAAAAAAGAGATATTCGAAAAAAATTTTTTGGGTTTTGTTCCTTGTTTATTAATGTATCAAAAAACATTTTTTTCACATCTTTCACGCCGCATGGTGGCGCTGGGGAAGCTCTCGCGTCATCTCCGCAGTAGTTAGCGGCACGCAGCAGAACTCTCTTCAACGTCGATCTGAAAAAAAATACCGAGTGTTTTCGTTAATAATATGATATTTTGAAGAGAAGTACATAGGGATTTGGAAAAATATTGATTTTTAAAAAATAGGCACGCCTTTGAAATTAAAGAATGATTTTTGAGCAAAATTTCTCGTCGAAAATAGGCTATAACTTTTATAATTATTGAGATATCGAAAAAACCCTATGTACTTCTCTAGATAATCTACTTTTATTGATACAGTAAAAATTTGAAGTCGATCGGATAAAAATTGCTCGAGTTCTGCTGCGTGCCGCACTCAAAAAAGTGGTTTTGAGAAAAACGCGTTCAAAGTTGGGACCCCGAGCGTCGCGGACCGCTGCACCGCTCCACAAAATATTCAATATCTACGAAAATAATTATTTTTTCGACTTGGGCCCAATGGCATTTCAATCTTAAAAGTATTTTAGATTTTTTAAAATGGTTTTCAAAAAATCGATTTTTTGAAGCCGTCACAGTGGTGTTGTCCGTTAAATATGTTGATATCGTTTATTATACGGGCGAGAAAATTTTGAAAAACCTTGATTTAATTTTAGGTGGTAACATAGAATATTACAAATTATATAACACATTTGTACTATACATAAATATTTTTTGATTGATTGGAATAACGTGTGAAATATAGTATCAAAGTGTAAGTACACACTTTTCGCAGCTTCGCTTTTCCCACATCGAAACAGGTAAAGTGGGTGGATGCTGGCTTTTTCTTTTACTGCCTTAAACTCCGGACACAGGCGAGATCCTCACGGTCGAGTCGGTGCAGCAGAGCTTATCGGTATATATTGCGACACCGAAAGGCGCGAACTTAACGGTTCATAGTTGGTAAGAAAAAAAAAATACGGACCGTCTTCTTGACTCTTATTCCTCTTGGTATACAGAAACACTTCGAGACTGTCAACCTGCTCGACGGTAAAACGCATTTTCCGAAGATTATTTTTTATATCCGATAATAACTGTACTTTAAGCTCAAATCCTGACATGTATTACAATCTTCTTTAAAAAAAAAAAAACAAAAAAAAAAGCAACAAGCATCAAAAAGTTGAATTGAATAATCCTCATATTTATGAGTATTTTTCATCTATTTTTGTCACTCTATTAAATTTTTCATAAATCATCAACGAACGTTGTGGTTTAATTCGGTACTGTTAATTAATTCGAAAAAATTCGACCACTTTTCACCGACTAGCAGTAAAAACATCTTACGTATGTTCCCCAGCATCCATTTATCATTAAACTTCTTTTTTATTAATAAAAACCTAATAGCTGTTATTTCGTTAGTTATCTCAGGCATATTTAATTAATTTCTCATTTAAATGGATAAGGCAAGTACAGCAGAAACCGCAGAAAATTGGCTTTCGGAATGGGCTCGCGTACAATTGTATGCTCTTTTATTCCATTTCCTCTTACCATTCTCTCTCCCTCATCTCGTGTGTATACACGCATCAACTATATAAATACTCTTTACCACACCTTATTATGCCGTGAGTCGTCTTAATGCGAATTTAACACGCGGCTCGCGTATAATCCTTGCGTTCTCCACTCAAGCTATGTATATATAAATACGTATAAATATATATATATACGTATAGAAAAGTACAATATGTCGTGTTCGTCTTCGTCATTTGTCCTCTCGCGAAGAAGCGAGCCATCCGCATTCTCCGTTCGTTAAAATCCCTCTTGCAACTACAATGACGACAACCATTGTGTAAAATGAATTAGCAAATGGCTCACATAAGCCAATCGGGAGATTGTGTAATTTCTTTTGTTTCTCTTTTTTTCTTTTTTTTTTCTTATATAGAAAAGAAAATAATTGGTCAAAAGTAATGACCGCCTTTGACCAATTTATCGGATGCGTTTGTATAATTACGAAAAAAAAAAAAAAATCAAAATTAAGAGAAAACTTCACGAGGACTCATCTAGTTGCGAAAGAGAGAGGGAGAGAGAAGAAACGTTTGTACTACCACCCTCGAAGAATGCGTTTGCCAAGCTCCCCGCTTCTTTCCCTACGGGTCCATCAGTTAAAAATCTATGCGGAACGTGGATACCGTAAAACCGGTCTTTCCCGTGGTTGCTGCTGCTCTAACTATCGTATATATATATATATATATATATATATATATATATGGGGTATTCCACGCCAAGTCAGCCACTTTTAAACCTTCCATTTTTTTATTTGGCCCAATCTTTTTTCTCTTGTTGCATTTATTGAAAGAAACTCTCTTGAATTTTTTCAAATTTTTTTGTCCATCCATTCACGAGTCATGATTTTTTGTCGAAATTGGATGATTTTATGTTCAAACGCTTGTAAAGTTGTGAAAAATAAACCAAATTGAGTTTCTTTTTTTTTTGAATCTTGAATTTTTATAGCACTTCTCGATGAAAAATGTGACAAAATAGCTGATGCCCATCTTTTATACTTTCCTTCAGTTTAAAGCAAAAAAACGTTGATTTCTGCAGGTCGGACATTTTTAATTTTTTTCAAAAAATTCTCTCAAAAACTTTGACCACAATAACTATTTTTGAGACTAGTTTCATCGTGGAGAAATTTTTCCTTATATTTTTTTCATAATTATAAAAAATTTTTTGTAAATTAAATGCTTGTTTGCTGGCCAAATTAACTATAAAAAAATGTAATTTCGATACATCCAATAATTTTTTATCGTAATCGACCTTGATTTCCAGTACGTACATGATTTATTTTCTTTTATTATCCCTGCTACATTTACTTTATTTTATTCGTTGTCCACCAGAATAGGATACACAATAGCGGATTCCGTTTCATGTTTCGTAGTACAGATTCAAAATGTCCTTGAAAGTCACGTTCCCATATAGCTTTACGTTCCCCCAGAAATGAGGAAATGACGACCTGCCACCTTGCGCCGTGTCAAAAAACGAGACATGTTGCACCCCTTCAACTGGCGCTCACTCTGGCTAAATCCTGTCGTTCCTTATATTTTTGGTGTCAACAATCAAGTTTTCACTGATTCTCTGACTGTGATCCGGTTTTGAATTTGTAGCAATTTTGCAACGAGTCTCGGTGACTGCTTTTTCTTCTTTACGATTTGTTTCTTCGAGTTTATTATTGTATTTTCTATGTAACCATTGTAAGTGAGATGAAATTGAAGGTTATGTAGTGATCGCATCGAGTTAAGTTATCCATTGAACAGACTCCCATTCGAATCTTATAGTGTGGCAAACACAACTGAGATAAGTGAGATGGAGGCAGTTGGTGATAACACTCCTTGGAAAGATCGTTGCTGCAATCCTTTTCATTTAAACAACCATTTGAAAAAAAAAGGTTTACGACCTGCGGCTGAAGATGCGAAAAAAAAGTTCGGATTGAGTCAGGAACATAGGTTGTGCACGGATTGTAGAATCCAAGTTTCCCGAATCATCAAAGAAGAGTCAAGCGAAGAGCGTCTTCTGAATTGCGAAAATATCACTCATAATGATAATCATGAAAGCGACAACTTTATCGATAATAATGATGATAATATCGTTGATGATAGTCAGGGCACTGATCTGCAAAAATCATTAGGTAACTATAACTTGCAAATACTTGTTTCGAATTCCAAAATATACTTCAATTTTGTTTCAATTAATTGAAAAATCCATTTTTTTCATTGTTAGAAACGCTATCATTTTGTAGTGAATTACAATCACAAAAAAGCGTCGATTCTGAAGTGAGCATAACAACTCAATTACCTGTGGTAAACAGAGCTTTAGAACTTCTGAATGAATCTCCGGTACAATCAAAAAATGTGGAGGATAAACTCTTGATGAACTGTAAAATCAATCAAGTTTGTCGTAATCTCAAGAGTAAATTTGGTATAGCTCCCGATACTTATTCGAATTTCGAGGCCATTGATGGAGAATTTGACAAGTTGATAGAACGTTTGAAAGGAAAATTTCACGAAGAAACGACAACGCGAACTGAAAAAATACAGATTTTAACTTTATTACCTCTGGAATGGAGTGAAAGAAAAATGTCGGAAATTATGAATGCTTCAAGGCACATAGTTAGCATTGCAAAAAAACTGACCGCAACCAAAGGTGTACTTTCAAAACCTGACTCAAAATTAGGTATGAATAAAAGTTTGAATTTTCATGTTCGTTTATCATTTTTCTTTTCTTTTTTCCATTATATACGATTTTATTATGATTTCAACAGGACGGCCATTGCCTGATGGCCTGAAAACAATGATTTTGAATTTCTACACCGACGATGAGGTGAGCGTCAATTTGCCGGGAGCAAAAGATTTCGTTTCGATTCGCAACGATGATGGAGAACGAGTACATATTCAAAAGCGTCTCATTCTTTCAAACTTGAAAGAATTATATGAAAATTTTAGACAAAATTATCCTGACGTAAAAGTAGGATTTTCGACTTTTGCTTCACTCCGTCCAAAAAACTGTGTTTTAGCCGGATCAAGTGGGACGCACACCATCTGCGTTTGCGCTCTTCATCAAAATGTCAAATTAATGATGCTCGGTAAATATTAGTACAATGGGTATTTCTCAAATAGTCTTAATCGCAATGGTAAAGTATTTTCCTTACTCTAGGTGCTGATTTCAAGTCAATGACTCAACATTTGACGAAGCCGTTGAACCATTACATTGATTGCGTCAATTTGATCACCTGTGAACGCCCAACATCTCAATGTTATTTTGACAGATGTAGTGCTTGTCCAGGTACCGACAAGTTGAAGGATATTTTAAGTGAGATTTTCGACGAAAAAGAAATTGAGACCATAGCTTACAAACATTGGATCTCGAAACCCCGAACGACCCTTGAAACGATTTTAAAAGCTTCGGACGATTTCATCAAAGAATTTTGTTCTCATTTGGAAGTTCTCCTACCACATGCATTCATTGCTAGAGAGCAAGCAAGTTTCATGAAGCGATTGAAGAATTCATTGAAAAACGATGAATTTTTGATTGTTTGCGACTTCGCAGAAAATTACGCTTTTGTTGTGCAAAATGCTGTTTCTGGTTTCCACTGGAATAACAACACGGCCACTATTTACCCCGTAGTGATATACTTCAGAGTAAACAATGAACTTAGGAACAGGAGCCTAGTCATCATATCAGATTGTAATCACCATGATTCAGTTGCAGTAAATGTTTTTTCCAAAATAATCACAAATTTTGTAAAAAACATTTCTCGAAGCGCGAAGAAAATTTATTATTTCTCTGATGGGGCGCCGCAACAGTTCAAGAATTTCAAAAATTTTCTTAATTTGTATTTCCACGAAAACGATTTTGATATACCAGCTGAATGGCATTTTTTTGCCACTGCACATGGCAAAGGGCCTTGTGATGGTGTTGGCGGGACTATAAAGAGGATGGCTGCACGAGCTAGTCTGCAATTACCAATCGATCAACAAATAATCACTCCACGCGGATTATACGAATGGACATCTAGACCGAAAAACCTTCCCAATATAAATGTTGAATTTTCGTCAGAAGCGCATTATCATGCTGCTGAAAAAAAACTTTTCGATCGTTTCAAAACAACGACAACCATCAAAGGGACTCAGAAAATTCATTGTGTCATACCTAACAAGGATGGTGCACTCATTGTTAAGGACTATTCAAGTTCTGACGAAGCGAGAATATGTAAATTGTTTAAACGCCAAAGGAAATAAACTTGGAGTTTTTGTCGTACGGATAATTCCTACGTGATAAATGTTTATTTTTTTATTTTAACTATTAGTTCGAGGGAAAACTATGAATCATGATTAAAATGGATGAAAGGTTATCAACAATAATGAATTTACAGATGTAAGTTGTACTAATGAATCTAAATTAAATTCAAATAATTGTACTTAATTATGAGAAAAATATAAGGAAAAATTTCTCCACGATGAAACTAGTCTCAAAAATAGTTATTGTGGTCAAAGTTTTTGAGAGAATTTTTTGAAAAAAATTAAAAATGTCCGACCTGCAGAAATCAACGTTTTTTTGCTTTAAACTGAAGGAAAGTATAAAAGATGGGCATCAGCTATTTTGTCACATTTTTCATCGAGAAGTGCTATAAAAATTCAAGATTCAAAAAAAAAAGAAACTCAATTTGGTTTATTTTTCACAACTTTACAAGCGTTTGAACATAAAATCATCCAATTTCGACAAAAAATCATGACTCGTGAATGGATGGACAAAAAAATTTGAAAAAATTCAAGAGAGTTTCTTTCAATAAATGCAACAAGAGAAAAAAGATTGGGCCAAATAAAAAAATGGAAGGTTTAAAAGTGGCTGACTTGGCGTGGAATACCCCATATATATATATATATATATATATATATATATATATATATATATATATATATATATATATATATATATATATATATATATATATATATATATATATATATATATATATATATATACACATACAAATATATCTGTATACTTTATACCAATAAGCATTTGCCTATCTTTCTGTCTCCGCTATTCCCGATCTTTATTTTCTCTTTTGCTCTATCCCGAAAAATGCAGACCGGCAAAAACCGTCGTCACATGCGAAAGGTTCTATATCGAAAGTATAAAAATGTCTGTACTCCCTTGCCTTTTTTCATCGATAAACCAGAATAATATTTAATTCGCTTCATTATTGTTTTAACTCGAAAGAAACAATCTTCATAAGTAATTTTTTAATGCATACTTTCTTCTTGATCGAATTAGATTTCACCGAAATGCTGTTTCCAAAAATCCGTTTTTCTACCTTCCAAAAACGGCCTTTTTTTGCGTTTTTTTTTTTTTGCCAACTGTTGCAAATTACTGGACTATGCAGAACTTCCTCCACCCAAAGTCATTTGACTTGGTGAGGAATGTACTTCGCGCACGTACAAATTTAATCTATCGATAAATTACCTACGGACATAACGTATAGATCGCGACCGGGAGTAGCTAAGGGATTTACTTCACATATATTTATTTATTTAAATCTGTGTATGTATATATATATATATATGCATGTATCTTGTCATCTCTCTTTTCGCAGTCGTCGTTCAAATCGTCCTCGTCGTTTCGCATACAGATTTACGCAATCTGACCGCGCGAGCACGCTGATGAGAGACTTGAAGAGAGAAAGAGATATAATACGCGGAGTATATATTATATGGGGCTAATATGAATAATGGAGAAGAGCGGGGAAGGCGAGAATTATTACGTATAATTTATCATTCTAGGAACGACGCCCTCCGTATCGCACATATATTTATATATAAAATATTTATACGTATATTTTTCAGAATTATACCTATATTTATATATTACTCCATATAATACGTATATACATTTATAAAAACATGGATTTAATTCGAAAACGTAATATATATATATATATATATATATATATATATATATATATATATATATATATGTGCGTTTGTAATAGTGGTTTTTGTACACCGATAGAGGATTCGCACGTCGTACGTGCTGCATATCAGAAGTAAAATGAGGGACGAGGTTGTACAACCAGATATAGTGGACATTTGATATCGTAAAGTCAGTCACGCTGCCTTTAATTAATTAGTCTTTCGCTATACGTATATATTTATATTTACGGGGATATGTGTACGAAATATGGCGTGTGTCTGCGCATATACAACGAGGATTATTTACACCGGGATCGTCTAGTTCCACCATCATGCTAATTAATATATCCCCGAAGAAATTATAAAATCTGAGCGACGTGCCACACTCGCATCTTTATCAGAACTCGTGTGACACGAGTCGAATCGCAATTTCACAGATATTCTTAGATACAGGACTCTGCGAATCATCTTTCGAAATTTTGATATTTTCGAAGTATCTTTGTGTAATGAAGATTTTTTGTTGTCTTATCTGGCGAATTATCGATATATAATTATTGCAGTAGATACAAAACTACTCCAAATTCGTGGTTTTGTATCGTGTTTTGGAAAGAGTTCAACTGGTTAAATTGGAAAGTCAAAGTTGGAGTACTTTTGTACTCAAACTTTGAAGAAGGCTCTAATTTTCGATTAAAATATCAAACTGTTTTTCGTATACCAATAATTTTACTTTTCTCAGTTATGGCACGAACTTTTTCCCATTTTCACATTCGGAGAAAAAAAATAAGTCTCCCAATACAGAGGCACGTGGAAAATAGGAAGAAAAAAACTTTCGACAATCGTAAATGTAACGAGAACGAGGCTGCTGGGTTCATTAAAAATGTGCGTATTTGTTGACAATGATTTGTCCTCGTTCCAATCGACGTTAACTTCCCATTGTTAGGTGTATATAGCATGCGTCATTTTTTTTTTTTGTGTTTTTCTTTCTCTCTATTTGTGTACGTGTTTGCGGACAGAGTACAAAAACGAGCAAGGGAAATAATACGTGCTCGTTCCGACACAACGCTCACGATCGCGTGGGTGAGCGATGTGAACTTTTTTTTTCCTCGAAAAGCTCGACAAATAAATAAGTGGATAAATAGAGGAGTGTTAGCAAACATGGAAGGTCTTAATTCGCACGTTTTACCTTCGGAAAGTTTCTCCCTCTACGTCCTTTTGTTCGTCAGTTGTCATAGACGAGAGGAATCTATGCGATCGCTGAAAAATCCTAACCAGAGCCTCACGTGTTTATTGCTCTCGACGAGAGCAAACGGTATAATCTGGCAATGTGGGTTAGAATGTGGGTGGACCCTCTCGTTATACTTTAAGCCTTCGTATTCGATCTCTCTTCTCTCTTTTCTGTTTCATGTTCGTGCTTACTTATTTATGCCAATACTCTATATTTATTATTCTCGTTAATCGTTCATGACAAACGGTCGAGATGTTCGATTTTCAAGAAAGCATGCATGCTGACTCGAACTGTTTTTTTCGTTCGTTAAAAAGTAAATTAATTGAATGTGTGCATTGTAATGAGAACGTGCGTACCACAAAAAATAAAATTTCCTGCAATTGCTTCCACTTCGCAATTCGTCGACTTTTTCTCTTCCTTATTGAATTTATTTGAATAAACGATCAAAATTTCTGTCGAGTTTTTTTTTTATTTTATATAAAATCACAACTTTTTTCCACTACAAGAAAATTTCTTGAAGAAAATCACGTGTCTGCGTGGAGGGTAATAGGAAAACTAGTCTTTCTGAGCTCTCGCGTAATGGACCAGAAGGTACGATCAGTCTGACTGAATTATCGAAAACATTGCAAGCCAGGGGGAGTCGTGCTTGGTGGCTGTTTGAGCTCTACCCATTTGCCGATATCCCGGAGCATTCCTGGATCTCGTACGCGGTCCATTTCCCTTTGTAAATGCAGCACAACATCGCTGATACCGATTTATGTATACATGCATGTATTTACAGACTCGAGACAGACTCGCCTTTTTCACATACGCAGACGTCAGTTGACGATAAGATCCGTCCAAAGATATTCTTCATATACATGCATATGTAGAAATGTGTGGACCCATTAATTCACGTTTTGTTTAGCGATATTGTTAGATTCCACTCCGCCTACAACAAGCATGTTCCTAATTCTCCGAGTGAAAGTTAATTCTATGAATTACAATGTACACTGATGAATAAGAGCATTATAATTTTTCAGTGACCCTTTCATCATTGAATTCTTTCACGTTTGCATTAAAAAGTACATTCGTTTTGATTCCATCAAAGTGTCCTACTGTTGCTAATAATATTCATCTTTTCATTCGATCAAAGTTAGTATTTTTCTATTACGAGATTCGTGTTACATTTGTTTTTTATAATTAAAAATATATTTCTTTCCAATTAAATATATAAAAACTGTTGAATTGGCTATAAAAAAAGCTCATTTCAGACTTTTGGCTCAAGATCTGGCGCAATGAAGATTTTTTTTTTCGAGTTTCACACGCCGGCAGAAAACATCACGATCGACGTGGCGTACGTGAGTTTGCACTTGCGCTACCTCGCGATATCATGACCAGAGTCGATGCAATCTTTCCACTGTAGTCGTTCCTATTCTCAAGCATAGATAAACGTAATTTCCTGAAAATACAATAGTTAAATAAGGATCAATAATTCGAGAAAGGGAATTCCAAAATAAATAAAACCGACGCCTACTCAAACCTGGTCATAATTCAACTTGACCGGTTTTCCGAACATTTGCTTTTATTTGTTTTCTTTTTCTCAAGTATGTAGTTTGCAACTCTTTGCGTTGGCAAGTCATTCTTGAATCTCGGGCAAAATATTCAATCTTTCAAAAAATTCATTTATTTGTTTTTCTCAGGTCTAGAATTAAATTTGTAAACCCCTCGGGGGCTTGCTCGTTTTGTTTTTTTTTTTCCTCAAAGCCTTGAAGCAAATTTGTGAAGCCTTAGGAGGTCATTTGTTTTTTTTTTCCTCTTCAAAGCCTCGAGTCAAATTTTCAAACGCATTTGGTGCTCGTTTATTTTTCTCGTGAAATTTCACGTTGTTTGGTCTGTTGGGCACGTTTAACGTGTCTTTCGGGGCTAAACCCTCGAATTGAGCGTGTGCAATACACAGTTAAGGAGTTAAATATATAGGAGCAAGACAGGAGGCTGGAGGAAAAAAAGACTGACGAGTGAGACACAAACGTGCGCGGACGAAAGGAGACGGCGGCGGGCGATCAACTTTCCGCTGGAATGTGTGGTCAGTTATTCCCCACTTGGGCTTTCTTACCAATATATATATATATATACACATATAATACAACGAGAGGATATTATATAGAGTGCAACACGCCTCTTTGCGCACGCACTCGTAAATGTACTGCTACTGACATTACCAGTACTCAACGATCGAGTATTCATTCTCTTGAGAGAGAACTATAAGGAGAGAGGAGAGAGAGAGAATAAAAAGAGATAAAGAAAGATTTTATAAAAGATTTAATCGATTTTATTAACGATCGATTCAATTTTAATTCACGAGATTCGAATGAAATGAATTAAAAAAAAATTTACGATGAACTTCGGGCAACTGCAATATATTTTTTTTATTTTAATTCAACAGTATCGCTCAATATAATTAATAATTCACGTTTGTAATTAACTAGAAGAAATTTTTTCAAAGCAAACACGTGGCAATAAAAAGTATTCGTTTTTTCTTTCGAATTATCTCGAATGATATTGAATTGGTTGAAAAAAAT